>BSSO01003750.1:0-15824 GCA_030267885.1 Mesembryanthemum crystallinum
ATTCACATTCCAACTGAGAACCTTCATTGACAACCGCTAGAAACCCTGGTCCTACGACCAGCCCCCGCCCCATAATTAATAGACGACTGAAGATTCCTAAGCTCCCTAGACCCTCCACCCCTTTTCCTACGAGATTACACCTTGGGAGAGACTCGGACACGGACCACCTCGCCTATAGAGTTAACCAATTTTAAGCCTAGACTGTCAAGAAGGGATTGTGGATCCCGGTTGTCCCTCTCTCCCACGAGCGGGTCAATGGTAATAACCCCCCCCTCATCTACCTCGTCCCTAGGGCACGCCGGAGCACCAGGAGTTTCCAAGCCTTGTGACAGAGAAGATGGGACGTACTCACCAGGGCCCTTAGCACCCACACTGTCACTTGAAAAAGCACAAGCAGGAGAAATATGGTCAGTAGAAATAAAATTAGGTGCTTTTTGGCTTGTAGGTCCAAAAGAGAAGTTTAAAGGTTGGGGTGAAAAAGAAGTGACAGTGCCCCTGTTAGCAACAGCCTTAGAACTCAAAGCGCTAGGAACACCAACACCAACGACATGAGTGCAATCAGCATCTCGAGAATCCCTAGAAGGACTGCGCAGCTCAAATATGGAAGTATCACCCATGTTCAACAAATTATAATCTGCAACTGCCGCATCCGGTTCAAACGCATCCTCCTGCTGCCTCAAACTTTCGATACCCCTCCTTAAACCATGACTGTCATAGCTTATGCTAGACCGTAAACGCTCTAACTCCTGAGTACCCTTCTTTTGGGAATAAGCCTTAGTACCAAGGGTAATATCCCCATGGAGTCCAAGAGCTTAATTCCTAAAGAATCCATAAGTGTCCTCATTGTTTCATTTTTATACTATTTGTTAATTAACTCTCAACATTTTGTTAACACCTCTTAGGGCAGCGACTTATGCACAATGATGTCAAAGCACCACCATAGATATTAAATTTTATATGATAAGCCACATGCAATTGCATGTGCATCAAAGCCAATGTAATTGACATCAAAGTGATTATGCAAAGGCTATATGGAAAGAAACAACATATCAACATCAGTACTACAACAAAACAAGTCCATTAAAATGGATGAACTGTCTAAATCCTATTCCACCATCTTGCTCCAATTCCTACTGGCTGCAGTGACATCCAAGGTTCATTTAGAAACTGAGTTTTGTTTTCTTACTGCCTCCCAAATTAATACATATACAGTCCTTTTGTTCTTGTTGCTTTACCTCCTTTTCTTACATAAAAACAAATAAAAGAGATAATAAATAAAAGAAAAAAAAACAAGGGCTGGATCTCGAAGCAACATTTTCATCATTGCAGCCTTCGGAGTGATACTAACAAAATTATGCCAGAAAGGAAAGCAAGCAGAAAAATGCCCACAAGGGCCATTTTGGCTTTATATTATCCCCACCTCCCCCAACTACTGGCAGTCCCTTTTCATTAGTATCACTCAGAAAGCATAAAGATCATTCTAATCAGAAGCATAAGAGGATACAGAATGCCCACGGTATAAAATGTATAGATAGCCATGCCTCATAACTCTGGAGGGAACTTACTACTTCTTCATATCCTCTACAATTGCTGAAGCACCACGAAACATCTGAAACATGTTAAAAGATATCAGACACAGTTTGGCATATTGCTCATCAAGCGAAAATACAAGATAAATACAAATTAGAAATGGACATACTGTGGATCCACAATCACCATCACCAACTTTACTATCCCATTCATTAAGAGTGTCCCTGAGATTAATCAATTCTCTAGTTGCTGCTTCAATAGCTGCCTCGAGAACACGCCCTTGCTCATTTAACTGTTGAGGCCGAGCTGATGACTAGTGAACAAAGAGTAGAATATAACTTCATTAGCAGATGAATAAAGCGAATACGGGAATGGAGTTCTAAGCTGCTTCCAACAACACCAATCTAGAACATGATTTTAGTTAGAGTTGCCACATTATCGACAAGAAGTCAACTTCTAACAGTGAAATTTCAATGGAAATAGCAAAACGAAGGTCAACGAGTGATGCATGCACCTACACACCTCAGAGCTCCTTAACAGTGGAGATTGTGGAACTGGCACAGGAATCTTGGCAGGTGGGCGTTTATCTGAAGAATCATTAAAGTATATGAGCTACCACAAAAAAAAAAAAAGAAAAGAAAAAAAAATCCACTACCAAAATCATATGTGCAGATTAGAACGGTAATCCGTAAACTTCGCAGGGATTTATGATTGATTAAAAGAACCTTCATAAAATTTCCATTTCCCTCCCTTTCTCACGAATGACCATTAACAAGACACTCAAAAACATAGTAACTAACCATCAACACCAACAGGCCAGGCTGGAGCCTTGGTTGGAGCATCTAGACGTTGTAGAATTGCTTCATTAACCTTCATGACAGTAATTGAAAATCCTGATGACAAGAGGTATGGAAAATCAAACACAAAAGAGATTCAAATCCAGTCGGAAAATATATATTTTCATGATTTGATATACCAGCCATATCTAGGGACGTCATAAAAGAGCCTGTGTACACTCGATCAACAGCAAGTCCATGCTCCAATTGCAAAGTAGGAACAGCTTTTCTTGCTGCAATCATCAGTTCCATCACAGGAGTTGCACCCAAACTGTGACACAAAGAACAAAATTATACTTCATGTTACTCATTAAATTTCTAATAACCTGAAAATGTCGCTCACACGATAACTTATGCTAAAATACTCTATCAAGGGAACAATTGCCTCACATGATAGCCTCAACTAATATAAGAAATGAATCAGATATCAAATTTAATATGCATACTGAATGTCCCCAGACCTGTCCCATCAATATCAATATGGATATAAACATTGATATTGAAATTGATCTCTCAAATGAAGACAATAATTAATTTAAAGTTATTGTATTAAGTATGTTTTGCCAGAACTACCATAAGTTTTTTATTTATTTTTTTAAATTGCGAGAAACTACCTTTTATCAGCATTTTTTTATTTTTTGTTAAAACCAAGCAATGGAATCCCCCTAACGAGGTTACATTTTTGTTGGGAATTTACATTTTTAACCCCTACCCTCCAATGACACCCCCCCCCCCCCCCAATCTCTCTCTCTCTCTCTGTGCTACTGATCTCCTTTTTTTTTTCATAAGAAAATTTTGTATTAATTCAAAATGGAGATAATTACAAGCTTAAGAGGACAAGGAGTCCTCAAGAGAACTAGGTACAAAAAGAAGCTGTAATTACAGATCAACCCAATGCCGCTGAATATCGGTGAGAAAATACCCCTCTAAACGCCCCAGCAGCTTTGGCCTAAAGAGAGGCCAAGTAGATCACCCGATCCCACACAAAAGCACATGGCTTGGAATTCCCAGAAAGACTCGAGAGTCTCGTTCCGAGCAAAGGCACCAAAGGATGGCTTGGATCTCTTATTGTTACCAATCTCGACCAGAACAGCCTTCGTCATGCCACCACCTACGATGACGCCACTTTCACCACCGCACCCAAAATGCTTCTGAGACAACAAGTATTGGGCCTGTCACACCGGCGACGATCATGGTGGTTGTCTACATTCCCATAATCCAATCCTTTGCCATCTTTTTCCTATAATTCTCAAGTGATATAATCATATACACTTTGATAAGATAAGGCAAATCATATTCATCTCGGTGAATGGTATCGCCATACTGGTATGGAGTTAGATTGAAGGGATACCGTTCCCTTTTCTTTCTCCAAGCTCGTTTGACTCACTGTAAATCCTCGAAATCTCTCCAGTGAGTTTGCTCTATGTTCCCTATTTTACTCGAATTCGTGTTTATAGTCGATTTTGCTTGACTAGGGAGGGTTTAATGTCATGGAGAACTGGTTACATGTCTCTGGTTCCAAGCAATGATGTTAATTGACAAGCTGGATGATGTAAGTACACAACGATCGATTTTGCAGGGGGAGAGAAAGAAGAGGGGTTGTCAATGAAGGTGGAGAGGAAGTAATTAAGAGTGTGTGTGTGTTCCAATTGTAAAGCTAATAGCGTTCAGGGGACTATGTAGCTTAGTATGCTTAGTATTATTTAGCAAATAAATAAAAAAGGATAAAATGATAAAAGATAGTTTTTCGCAAATCCTTTTATGAAAGGTAATTTCCCACAAAAAGTCCTTGTATTAATGACGAACAAAAGATTAAGATGGGACAAGGGGTCCTCTGAATAAAATCAACACAAAGGGTCCTCCAATCCCTTTGTACTTCTGACAAAGGGATTTCAGAGATGATATTATGAGCAAAATCCCACACAGAAGCAGAATAAACTATTTTATCCCAAACCTAAATTGTTTGGGACAGACTGATCTCTGAATACCCGATTGTTTCTCTATTTCACCAAATGAGGAGAAGTATAGCACATCTCCAGTGATCTTCCACTCATTGTTTGAAACCGAAACCTCTATAACCAATCTGTTTCTTTTCTAGGAGCAGGACAGGCAACAACATAAGACCACCACGAGGCTTCTTCTAATTCAATCTTCATCTTAACCTTGTTCGGTTTTGTTCAAGATGCTTCAAAAATTAATGTTAGTAGCTGATCATAATGATGTCTCTTATGTACTCTTGGCGCAAACAAGCGAACATGACTCCAAGTTTGAAGTTGTAAGTAATTACCATTCCCATATTCACATTAGTATTAGAAGGAACATTAATGTAAGAGAAAGGATAGAGCAATGTTACACGGAACATGATTTGTTCCAGTACGTGGGTACAAGTACACAGGACGCTGCTCGCCACAAATCGAGTACAATAGGTCATATAGATAACATATGTATTTTTTAGGCATATATAATGAAAAATAAATAAAAATGAATGTGTATAGGACTGTTCAATTTATTTATTTATTTTAATCTTAAAAGTTGAGTTTTAAGTGGAGAAGATTTTATTTTGGCTAAAATGTTCATGATGCCGGTGAAAATTTAACTCTGACGCAGAGAGAGGTTTCTTTTCACTATTGTTCCTATGCCTTTATGGTTCCTCCAAGGCCCACCTAAGCCAAATATGACAGCTGTTAGTTTCTTTTGATAGTTGTAATGTTGAGAAGGGTAAAAGAGTCAAACACAAAAAATAAAAAATAAAAATATCACAAGTCACTTACTTTCTAACCCAAATTCCCCTTATTTGTATTGCACAAATACTTCTCTGTCTCTCTCTCTCCCTGTTGGCAACCACCACTCAGTTCCGGCTACCCTTCCAGCAGACTGGCTACTCTCCGGCAAGCAAACTCCCTTAAGGTTTTGGCCTTCCTATTAAACACTCAGTGCTTTAATTTTAATTTGTAAATATAAGGTTTAGATCTGAAATTTCTTCTAGTTCTTATGAACAAAGCTTCAATTGGATGCAGGTTTGGAGACCAACAAAGACAGAATGGGATTTGCCGGAGTTAGTGAACCGTGCATTCCAGCACGATGCAGATCAATAATGGTCCGCATCTCGTGACGCGCGACCCGATTTGTCGTTCATGGGTTCAACCTGCGATCTGGGTAACATTGGGTTAGAGTATTCTTATGTGGCGAAACTACAACACTTAGACGTTAGGAGCGCAATAGCCGGTGACCAACAAAGAACCAGGCGATTAAATAGTTAAAGATACTGAATGCGCAGTCACATACCCATTGATCATGAGGACCACGTTATTCCCACGCGTAATTGGCACATAACCAGTATCCTGCAACAAAACGAAGACAACAATAAAGGAAATATAAAATCTGTACGCGAATTTAGATATATAGAGAGAGAGAGAGATAACAACCAGAAAACCAGACATGCATATCATCTGAAATGGACTAAAGCCCAAATCACAAAAACAAAGTTTTGAAAAATTTAATGAAATAGAAAGAGACTACCATCACTCATTGAATTAAGTAAACCATATTCAGAAAACGAAGAGAATTAAGAAGTATCCATTTTTACTTTCTAGTTCTATCCAAGTTCAATTAGGATTTTAATTTGCCATATGCTATTTTTATTTTAAGTTACATTCAGAAATCTTTGTTTCCTATATCCAATGTCCTAGACCTATCAAATACTGGTAGACCTATGTATCTATTGGGTCGACCACATCAGGAGGTCAGGCACTTCAGGTTCAGGCTGTTTCGGGTTGAGAAATGAGCAATCCTTACCCAGTGTTATTGGGTCCGGGTCTACCCGTCGAATTAAGTCTAATTTTCTGTCAATTATTATAACCAGTTAACATCTTCAGATGAAGTACTTATAAATTTATAATATTAATTATAACTTCTATAAACTATGAATATGAAAGTTTATGAAACTACACAATATCCATTCCACTTTCTTAACCATTGTACTATATTTAGTGTAGGAAAAAGAATTTTCTGGGTGTTTCACGGTAATCTGGTCCATCTTCCGTTCATGACATCATAGTCAAATGTTACTCTATTTAGGGTGAAACAAGTCACCCTAACAACAAGGTAAGTTATTCAAGTATCAGGTCCAATATTTTGCCAAAACCCAAAATTAGATCGGGTTCAAGCTCCACGCTCTTATCCACAAGCATATTTGGCAAAAACTAACCCGACCCACAAACCCAACCTCTTTTTTCAAGTTCTTGCAATGATTTCAACCAAAACCCGATATTGAACTAAAACCGGTTGACCAAAAAATTAGTGGGTCGAACCCAAACTGCCTGGCCCGTTCATGATCGACCCATTAGACCAGGAACTTTGGATAATCTGATGTCATGAATAGGAAGATGGACTAAAATGCTCTTAAATCAATACTAATATTGAGTTGTGCTTGTTATTATATTAGTATTTTCCATGTCCCTTTATTTGCTTAATTTGAAGAACGTGACACCAAACAAATAAATTTCTTCTACCAGAAATAGACCCAAAGTTTCATTTTCCCCGTTTATTTTACTTTTTCACAATTTATAATTTTCGTTGTTAAGTGTACAAAAATGTTGCATGCGTACATGTCGAGTTCTTAAGATATCAACTAGTGGATATCATAAAGGGCTCAGGGTACACTTTCTTTTGGTAAGTGGAGCAATTTTTTAATATTTTATTTTTTTTAAAGCCTGGGTTATAACATTTTTTCACCTAAGCCATTGCAAGTAACTTTTAATCGCTTTTCATATTGACATATTGCTAATTAACTTATCTCACCATATATTTATAGCATTTATACATTGTACGAACACAAAGACAAAATATTAAATTCATATTTTAAAAAGTTAAAATATGGTAACACCTTCTTAACTTTATTCCTACGAGAATATTTGGTTAAAAGTTGTGGGAGAATAAAATTTTTAAATGGCCTTGTTGACCAGGTGGGTAAACCCGTACCCGAACCACCCGACCCGGAGATGGCCCAAACCCAAACTGCGTGACCCAATTGATAGGACCACATATATGAATACAAAGGATAATCAAGCCTCAATTTAATGAATGAACTACACTTGAACAAGATTCTCTGTGTCCCACGGTATCTCATTTTATTTTATTTTTAAGATAAGAAAGTAACTAAATAAATAGCATAGAAGAGGAGGACAAGAAGTTCTCCTAGAATACAAATGAAAACTAAATCCCGAAAATCCTCTGTACTTCTGACAAAAAAATTAACGCCTTTCCCCAAAGGCCCTAAGCTACTACCGGGAAGAAGANAGCTAGAGGAGACTACAAAAGGAGATTTGAAAAACCCTGGACCTAAAACTCCAAACGAACGAACTATGCATCTTCATTTCTACATTTCCTTCCCTCTACAGCCTTCCCTTTTTTACCATCATAATAAATGGAGGAAGCTAGCTGTTGAAGAACTCTTCCACCTTCTTTTGCTTACTCTCATAGAACAGAGTGGAAGAAACTTTGACATCAGCAGACCTACTAGAAGGACTAACAAATTACAACAGAAGGTCCTGAAAAAATGATTGTGGATCTCGGTGTTCCCTCTCATGGCCAAAAGTTTTAAAAATCAAAGCACTTGCCGTCTTCTTTATCTCTCATAAATTTTTCTTTCTCCTGTTCCTCTGATTCTCTTCTCCAATTCTACAATTTCTATCAGTTATATTTAATAGCAATTGAAAGGCACGATTATGGCCGATGTTAATCAAACCATCAAGGGGCACAGTGATGGCAGCATTTGGGATATACAACAGTAGGTTCTAGTTTTTTTCCCCATTATAAACCAATGTACAATACTAGTTTTTTGTTGCACGCGATGCGTGCATGACCAAAATATGAAATATATAATTACCTTTTTTATTTTTTTTATAATTATCAAGATTGACTATATAAGGACCTATTACTCTCAGCAAAAAACTAAGTAATATATAGACATCATAAAAACCTTTTCCCTTTTAATAAGAGGGAGGTTATTGTAGAAACCTTGATTTGAACATCGCAACTTGTATGATTATGATCATTCTTTTTCTAATCTAAGAATTGAGCTCTATTTGTAACTAATGATCATATGTATGATTGAATCACTACAGAGATAGAACAATACTAAAAGTTGATATAAAAGAAAGGAAAAATTGCCGGAAACCCCCTATTATATACAGGGTATCAAATATCGGCCGATACGCGACGTACCGGCCGTTACGTATCGGTTTTTGAGGTTGCCGATACGCGAAATACCGGTACGTCAAGGGCTATTCAAATAGGCCGTTACATGGCCGATACGACCATTACATAGCCCGATACAACCGTTACACGGCCGTTACAATTGTTAAATTGCCGATAACTGGGCGATACAACCGAT
This sequence comes from Mesembryanthemum crystallinum, assembly GCA_030267885.1. Taxonomy (NCBI): domain Eukaryota; kingdom Viridiplantae; phylum Streptophyta; class Magnoliopsida; order Caryophyllales; family Aizoaceae; genus Mesembryanthemum; species Mesembryanthemum crystallinum. The sequence goes on from BSSO01003750.1 coordinate 8,761, forward strand.
AAATGGCCGATACAACCGATATTGCTGGTACCAAAATTCATCCCGCGACGACCGCAATCCGATACGCAAAATCCGTATCAGTTCGTTTCGTTACCCCGATCGCGACCTATACCGCGATTTAGAACCTTGATTATATACCACTCTTTGCCAAAAAAACCCCTATTATAATTTTTGCTGTCATAAACCCCCTTATATGATACTTCTACCCTGATGGGACCCCCAAACCACCCAATCCAACATATTTCCGGCCAAATAACTCCGATATGACCAAAATACCCTCATATTTTTGGCATTGTAGCTTCAATCGAGCTTCCAATTCTTTAATCTTCCCCCTCAATCACTCATTATTAGCCAACAAATTGCCTTTTTAATCATTAATCCCTTTAATTCTACCTCTAAATCGCAATACGGGAGGGCATTTTGGTCAATTTAAGCATTTTTGGGCCAGACACCCCTTGGTTGGGGTGGTTTGGGGGTCCCATCAAGGCGGGAATTTTATATAAGGGGGTTTCTGACAACAAAACTTATAATAGGGAGTTTTTGGCAGGTATATAATAGGGGTTTCCAGCAATTTTTCCTAAAAGAAAATACACAAAAATATATCCAAACTTGTAAATTGTATACCTAATAAATGTAGTAACAAACTTTATAACGCGAAACTCCCTCCACCTTTTAAAGATAGTTAACACATACAAAATCATGTATTTCGAGTTAGGGGAAAAAAAATCACATTGCCAACCATCAATTATCAAAATGAATAAATAAAATAAAATACAGCTTTCAAATAATTATGCACACTAAATCAATATAAAAAATTAAAATGGAACCCCCGGAGGGTTTACATACCTAGAAAAAACTCAAAAGTGGCAAAGCCCACTCATTTTTTAAAGAAAAAGAAGTCCTCTTTGCTACCAACTCCACTGTCCCTGTCCCTTTCTCTTTGCTGCATCTTCATAAAATTTCATGGCCATTTGCTAAATTGTTTTCTTAGAACTCCAAATGATCTAAAAATATGAAAAGTGGAGACAAAAGAAAACTAATAGAAGAAAGTTTTTGGGAAATGGAGTTTGTATTACAGATAGAGGATATGATGGAGAATTATGAGGTGAGTTAGATTATGCTCTTTTGAGATGCTGGAGGTTAAGGTTGAGGGCTTGAGGCCATGAAAGTTTGCTGGAAAACTGTAATTCATTTCTTTTGTTTCTATCATGGAGTAGTATCATATGTTTTGTAACTGCAAAATTGCAGGCGTGGATCTTTGTGAAATGGATCACCTTTTAATGGCAATGACTGATGTATGGAGGAACAAAACCGTATATGGTTAAGTGGATGTGAATTGTAAGGTAACTGTAAGTACAATTATGCCCTATTCTAATTTTTCTTTTTTTAGCCATAAGAAAGTTACAAAGGTGTCCCTATTAATTGATGGGAAAGAGGTGCAATGGGTGAGGGTAATTTTGAAAATCAAAATTTGGACACCAGACTTCAGGAATTGGCTTATATAAGAGTTATAGATATAAATTCTAAACCTGTTTCTCTACTCACTCCGAAAACAACATTCTTATATCAATGATGAAACCTCAAAAAATGGAGCAAAGTGAAGGCGGTATGTCTTGAGTTCACTCTTCTTAAAATGGGAAGGTAACGGTTAGAGCGCAAGCAAACAGCCTTTAAACTAGCAAAAGCGTCTTTTTTCTGTTTTTGATGCATTATAGGCTTATAGTTGTATGCAATACAACTTTCAATGTACTTTTTAAATATCAATCTAATGATATTATTTTTATATTGTGAATCAATCTAGCTTTTTAATGAATTAGCAGTCAAAGTTCATAAAGTTTGACTCACGTGAATAGAGGAGGCCCTATATTGTGAAACGGAGGGAATACCAAATAATACATTTAACATTGAAGATAGAGATGAAGTTAATTGTCAACAAATACTAGAAAACTGAAGCATGATAAATTTTATCTTCTGTCACATACCGGGGACAGTATCTGCTTAAGAACATGAGCAACAACCACATCTGCAGGTTGCAGATCAGCCACAGCAGCACCAGGTTCTCCATGCTGAAAAAAAATGGATCTGGCTTAGTGAGTACAATAAATGCAAAGTACCAACAAAAANGAGGTTGTATCTTTCATTAAGTTCTAATAAGACAATAGAAACGACAACCCAAGATATTAAACATCGGAAAATCTCGTAAATTGAAAGTGGCACCTGTAAATAACAATAATGACTGAAAGAATGTTGCTACCTCGACAAGGTAGCTTGTTTTATCACTATTGTAGTCCACCAAGGAACTATTCTAGGTCATCAATGATTAATGTATTTGCACCAGTTATATGATAAAGCACAGCATAATTCACTGTATTTGCTTACAATTCCAAGACCAAGTTCCATCTTTCCAGGGCCCAAACGGTCAGACGTGACTTGACCAGGAAGGGTGCACACAGATAAAGCAACCCCCATTGTTCCAACCATTCCAGATGCTGTTCTAGCTTCAGCTGTAACTTCAGCGAGAGAGCAACCAGCAGCTGCTGCCGCTCCAGCAACCTAAGCCATAAAAGGGTTAAACAAAAGTAAATGGAGGAAGCATAGACCCACGTATTACAATAGAAAATTAAGCAACATACTCATATTTGGCTCACACCTGAGTTCCCCTCAACCCCCACTACATGCCAAGTCATCATTTTAGTAAACATGTCACATTTCTATTGGATTAACATCTAGAAAGCTAAATCTTATTGTTTGAAACTCAACTTAAAGCAGCACCTGAAATTGAGGAAAGATGAACTCCTTTTTTTACGGTATTGATCTCAACATGTTTACTATGGGAAAAATAAACTTGCTTAATGAGGAATTTAACACCGACTTGTAACTATTATCTCCATCTCCAAGCGACAAATATTCTAGTATCTATATGGATCAATACCGAGGGTATCAAATCAGCCGATGTGTATCAGTTTTGAGGTTAATGATACACGGGATCCTGATACATTGAGGGGTGTATGATACAGCCAATACACGGCCGATACTGCCGATAAAATGGCACATAAATGGTCGATAAAGCTGACAAATATCAATAAATAACTGATACAAAATTCATGATGCAATAGTCGCTGCACGGTACACTACATTACATTTCCTAGATGTCACAACGGTTACCGCTATTTTGACTGTAGCCAAAATTTTAACCTCATCAATATCTCTTAGGCTATGTTTGGCACCAACAGCTAGCTGTTGAATAAACGCTACCGCTTAAAGCTTCCAACTAATTTTTTTTCTCTCTATCTCTCTGATACTAACAGTTTTTGAAGCAAAAGCAATTTTTGGAAGTTACCCATAGAAGCTTTCACTTGGCTAATTTATTACCATTTCAAAGCAGCTTTCAACTATTTTCTTCTACTTTCAACTAATTTTGTGAAGTCACGGCTCGCAGCTAAGCTAGTTTTGCCAAACATAGCTTAATATTGATGATCTCGTTTGTGTGGAAACTGGCATTGGAAAGAATAAATAAAAATGACATGCACTAAAAGCGAAGACCGGTGAGAATTTGCTGCATCTATTTCATTTGCACGATATCTGTGGACAAGTTGCTTGGCTTGCGTGGGAAGTACTGGGTGTTTCTGTTTACTATTTTAGAGTTCTTGCATATCATTTGTGGGTTTTCGGAGGGGGGAGGAGAAATAACTGTTTTGGCGATTTTGTGATGCTACTGGCTAGAAAAATTGCACAGATTGTTTGGGATCCTCCTTTGGCACCTGAATCACTTTGGGACAGGGTGACCTATTTAACTTCTTTATCGTCTATGGCAGCAAAGACCTTCAGAAGCTACTCTATTTCTGACATCAAAAGGAATTGGACAGACTTGTAATAGTTTCATTCTCGAGGACACCTTGTCCTCAATTTCTGTAAAGCTCGTAACTCATCAGCATATGCATTTTTTTATCTATAGAAAGAGGTATCCTTTTTAGTCATTACTATTATGTACTACATGTTTTACGTTTTGTCAAATGACTTCAAACAAACAGACAAGGATCCATATGAAGTGAATGAATCATGTCAATTTTTCAGACAATAAAATGACATGTTCAGCTCTCTAGACCAACACTAAGGATAACCTATCAAGCACCTTGCCATCACACTTAGGAAACAATCTCTAATGATATAGTACATAACACCCCAGTCCAAACTAAACCTCAAAAAGAAATAGCTCCTATCGACATGAACCCGTATTACGAGCCTTTTAAGGGGTCAAATCATGCTCATCTAATATGAAGAATTGTTGTTGCACATCGCACTGAGGAAAATGACAGCTATACAATATGTCAGACCCTACAAGATGTGATTACCATCTTAGGAAGCAAGAGAGGGGAAATGAGAGGCGACCTTGTGAACTAGAATGGTCCCTGCCAAACCTCTACGTCCAGCTATCCCTCTAGGTGGTGGTAAAGCACAATCATCTCCAACTATGACCATCTGCAACAAACAAACAGCTTTCTGTCAATTTAAGCCTTTTATTACAAACAAAAATTATGCACCAAAAGAAATCTAATATCCAATCCATACAATAATTAGTTTTTTTTAGATAAGAGAGTAATTGTATTAATAGGAAAGAGGAGTACAAAAGGAGAACAAGGAGTCCACTGACAGAAGCTACAATAAATCAGTAATGCCCTCTGGTCCTCTGTAATTCTGACAAAGGGACTGTGGTCCCTCTGTACTTCTAACAATAATGCCCTCCGGTCAACTTAGGTTTGGATCATTTCCTTTCAAGTTGCTTTCGGGTTTGTGCTGAGAGATGGTCAACCCTAATCCAGAGATGTCGGATTCGGGTAGACCCATCGCGTCAACAACGCCATTTAAATATGTTTTCTTCATCAATTTTTCGCCAATAATCTTGTAAAAATGAAGCATTATGGAAGGTTTAACCTTTTTCTACCTACTATGGATTGAATATAAAGTTTTTATCATTGTGCTTATACATATATAAAAGTATTAAAGATATGATACGATAATTAACTAGCACTATGTCAATATCAAGAGACTATACGTTATTTGCAACCACTTTGGTAAAAATAATGTTCTAAACTTTGTTCTAAACGTTATTTGCAACCAATAGAAAAAATAAAAAAAGGAAACACAACTATAAATTATGGATTTTGGAGCAGAGTCCTTTTTGTTTCTAAACTTTGTTTAAGACCAATAAAAAAAATAAAAAAGGAAAAACAACTATAAATTATGGATTTTGGAGCAGAGTCCATCTTTTTGTTCATCAGATCTGAAGTTATTCAAACTTTCGGCCAAACGGGTCGGTTTTGACCCAGGTTGTAGATCTCTGTCGAAACCGTAAAAGGTGGGTCAAGTTTCTGACAGGTCTATTTGTTCATGTACTCACTTGGATCAATGAGGCCTTTGGATGTATTTTTTTAGATAAGAAATTTTTTTATTAAGGAATAAGTAATAATTACAGACTAGGAGGACAAGGCAACTTTAAAAGTATAACTAGTTACAAATCACCCCAATTACACTGAATAATAGTAAGCGGCACGCCCTTAAAAGCACCATTAGTCTTGGCCTATAACGAAGCCAAGTACACCACCCAATCCCTGACAGATTGAAGAGGGTTAGAAATCCCAGGCCTTTGGATGTAATAAATGTTAAATTTAGAAAATTGGGGAATGCTCATGAGGGCATCACATTGATGTCTCTTTTGGGAAAATGGAATGAGAATCTCTAACATTTTTAAAAAAAAAAAAAAAAAAAAAAAAAAAAAAAAAAAAAAGAAAGAGATTTGTGGGGAAAGAAATCAATTTTTCAAATCAGACTCTAGCTAGTTAGAAATTTCATATCGGATCTTATTGAACTATTTATGATACAAGCACCCTATGTTGCATGGAAACAGGAAACGGAAACGGGAAACGCGAAAACGTCGTTTCTCAAAAAACTAGGAAACGTGGAAATGCAAAAAAAGTATAAGAAAATACTAATTTTTTCCTCAGAAACCTAAACTTATCTTGACTATCATTAATAATAGTATTAATAAATTAGCTTATAGAGTTAAATCAGTCAATATTTAAAGAGATTAGGAGAAAGAAATGAAAATTTGGGATTTTAAAGGTCAATTGATAGAAAATTTATTCTTCTAGTGAATAAGAAGTTTCCCCTAAGTTTCCTTGAGTTTTCCGAGTTTCCAAGTTTCCGAAACAAGAAACCTGACCTCCACAGAAGTTTCCGTGCTTCAAAGCAAGCACCACACAAACTTATTGAGAAATTATTGTCCGGACAATATTGTTGAACAATAATGGAAGAAGAAACAAGAATAAAAATCTATTAAAATGGAGCTCACATGGCATGGGGTTAAACGCTAGTTTAATGATATATATACCTCAACTTTGTAACCTTCAGATTTTGCTTGTTCAGCTGCCAAGCCAAAATTGAGCCTATCCCCAGTGTAATTCTGTTGAAGACCACATTACGGTGTCACTTCACAGTTTATAGTCAGTAGAGCACAATCAAGGATGTGAGTAAAAGATATATCCAATGTAACATATACTAATTCCCAACCAGATAAAAACCAAAACACTGAAGTGAGCCAAACCAAGTGATGCCATTTCCCTAATGACTTTGAGCCTCCCAAGGTCCCACCTAAGCCAAGTACACAACTACTTACTCTTAGTCCTTTCCTTTTTTTCTGATTGGCTGATGACTATTTCAACTTTTGAAAATGAATGACATTGTCTTTGACCTCTCTGCGTTAAAGACAATTTCATTGACAAGTCCTGATCATGATTCATGCATGACCCCAGCATCAAAATAGTTACATGCCCAATGCCACCCCCACCTCACCCCAACCAGCTAAATCTTATGTCAAAGAATATGGAAAGCCATTTGTCACTTTCCCAAATTTCACTCATCACAAGAAAATCAACCAACAATTACTCCTCCTATCAATGCAAGATCACTAACAGTTCCCCAACCCACTGCACAGGAAAAATATAGTCACTCCAACAGTGGCCGCATTGCCAAAATGGTATTTTTAATGGGGGGTCATGACAAATTGG
>BSSO01003751.1:0-15823 GCA_030267885.1 Mesembryanthemum crystallinum
TGACTTCCAGTCCTAATTTAGTACTCCAAACATCGTTACTCATAGTGATTTAATTGTTTGTATGCACTTAAACTATCATCAACATTCAAGAAAATTATCAGCATTTCAATGTACTCCAATATCTAAGTTGATTTTAACTATCATTTGAAATTGCCAACTGACTAGCTACCACCCTCTGTTCTAATATCGTTTACCAATTAAATTGCCTGACTAAAACGTTCCCATTCAAAGTCTAAACAACACCACAAAATTAATGTGATTTAATCCAAAACGAAACCTCTTTCTTTACCAAATAAATTCTAGTAATTAAAGATCAAACTGTTTCAAAAGAACATCAGCTACTCTACTATATATATATACAAGTTCAATTCTTGCTCCTTTGCTTCATAAATCATAACAGTGCTAATTAACCAATATAATCAACCATGGCAATAGTGTACTCATCAAAGTCATTATTGTTCTTTATTCTAGTTTCATGCATAGCTCTCTTAATCCACACAGGACATGCTTACCACAATGAGGGGCCATCGAGCGCCCCAAGCCCATCTCCAACTTCTCAAGGATTGGACATCCAAAGATGTATTCAATATTTCACGGACGCCGCGGTGTGCTTGTCAGACTTGGTGACAAACATAGGGAAGCCGCCAAGCGAGGCGTGTTGCAAGGCCTTAGAAAAGATCGAGCAAGAGTGTTGGTCGGCATTGTTCCCACAAGTTGGTTCCTCCTTCGCTCTTTTCCTCAAGGCCTTGTGCGCTGGTGGTGGTGGCACTGGCGGTGCTTTTCCGTTCCCGACTATTCCATTCCCAACTTTTCCATTTCCCCCACCCGTCTTGGGTGGTGCTAGTGCTAGTGCTAGTGTTGGCTCCACCTCCTAATAAGGCTTGATAAAAAGACATACTACTAGCTAGTACTCCCTCCGCCCCTTATTTAACTTTCATAAACTTTCAAAATTTTATCCCTTATTTATCTTTCAAAATCCACAAATCACTAACTATTTCCTTTAATACCCCCAACTAACAAACCGATACAATAAACAATCTTTCTTTCTCTCTCCAATCACTCTCTCTCCAAAAAAATAGAAATGACAAAATAATAAGTACATGGGTTCTCCTCTTTCAAGGGCAAAATTGTATAAAACACCTCTACTTAAATCTCACCCCATATCAATTTTCGCAAGATAAATGAGGAACGGAGGGAGTAGTTGTTTTTGGAGGCTTTCCTTTTTTTTTTCTTTAGCTTGAAGTTGAGCAAATTAAAATAGTAAAACATAGTCTTTACATTTTAGTTTCTTTTTCTTGTTTTTTTTTTGTTGTTTTATTTTTGTTAAATTCCTTTATTTGTACATGATTATTATGAGGAAATAATAGAACTTTATTGGTCTATTTTATTATAATACTGTATATGGTTTCTTATTTATTATGAGGAAATAATGCCATTCTTATTTATTTTATTTTAATAACATAATGGCATTATTATCTCCAATCAAATAAAGGAAATTCATAAAATGCAAAATTAAAATGGGTTCCATAAAAGTCCTTTAAATGGAGCAATAATTTCAAATGTCTGTGAGTCACATAATTTGATTGAACCGGGCATCTAATTAGAAAATCTAGTATTTTGTCAAGGGCTTATCCTTGAGTCATTTGATTCGCACTACCAAAAAAAAAAAGAAAAAAAGAAAGAAAGAAAGACAACGCGCATCTAATATATATCGTTATCTATATCTATATAAATATATCAATATACAAACCTTCTATGCCAAGTGCTACTCTATTATTTTGCCTAAATGGATGTTGATAGACAATAGCTAGTCTCATGTATGATAAGTGGACCGATTCAAACCGTCATAGATAGCTAAGGAGTAACACTCTTGCGCAACCATCTAACCATCATACGACCCAATTCAAGGGCTACTTTTTCTAATTTAGGGTTACTACGTACTTTTAACAACTTATGGATGACGTTTTGCGGCTTAGGTTAATTTTACAAAAATACGTTAGGTTGTAAAAACTCACTCTAAGCCACTAAAAGTAACCCATAAATTATGAACAGTCATCAATCATCAGATTAAAAGGCCGGTCTCTATATTAGGTGGTCGTTTGGTTGTCATGAGAAAACATGGCAAGTGAAACTTCTCAGGAAGTACAAAATTGTGGAGTTGTTTGGTTGACAAAAAAATTGTAAAATGGGGGAAGTAGAACTTCCCATGAATTTCCACTTCCCACAAAATGGGGGGAGTGGCTTACCTACTCCCCCCTAGGTAAGTGGAAATTCATGTGGGAAGTCACTTCCCCTATTGGCAACCAAACAAATTTAAAAACTTCCCAAGAAGTTGATTGAGGTATTTAGTTTCTATGAATTAGAACTTCATGGGAAGTTCCACTTCCTATGTTAACCAAACAAGCACTAAGAATGATAGTACTCATACTACAGTATAGAGTATATTTCTGTAGACGTTCTACCTTCAGATTTGAACAACCCACCGCCACATTTTCCCCGGAAGATCAGAAGACAATGCAACACATTGATCAATGACTTATTATACTGGTCATTGGTAGTCGAATTGGAATTTCCATCATGAAACCCCAAATATTACCATTTCTCAACAACTTAATTAATCCAATAAATAAACCACTAGCTAGCAATAAACTTCCTAGAAGCATATTAATTACTACTAGAAAAACAGCTCATCAATTATTACTTGAACCTACATACATCTCAGTTCTCACATCATCATGTTCAAACACCCCTCTATATATACCACACTGCGCCCCATTCGCTCATAGTAGAGATTCCTCTAATAGTTGCCTGTTTGCATAAGGTAGGATAGGCTTGTGCATGATCCACGTTTCAAACCCAATAACTAATTGGGCCTTTATAGTAGAGATTGTCTCCTTCACTAGTGATATCTATTATGACCGCGTTCGTATGTAATCACAAGTCCGGTAAATTGGCTTTGTGGAGATACACAAATGCTCTAAGTCAAATGCGTATATGATGATAAGTCATAGTTGTTAACTACAAATATAGTGGCAAAGCAAGTTTATTCGCTTTACCATCTTAAATAATAGGAAAAATTGTTGTTAATATTTTCAAGTTTGCCTGATAAAACAATATTATTCCCAAGTTGAAAATTATATAAAAATGTTTCAATGCTTGCACTTTTGTCATAAAAATATGCAGTTTGCTAACGCCGTTAACCTCTATTAATGGTTTGCTGACGTGGCGCTCCTATAATATAATTAAGTCTTGAGTAACACTCTTGTGCAACCTTCGAAGTTAGATGACCCAACTGAAGAGCTATTTTTTCCAATTTAGGGCTATTTTTTCATAAAATTAACTTAAATTGTAAAAATATCACCCTTAAATTGCTAAAATAACCCCTAATTTAAATCTTTAAAGATGAGATTCAATTCAGTCGTTGTTATAACCATTAATACTTATCATATTAGCCAACTCCTAACATATTAAGTACTATCCTACCAAGTAATAGTCAAAGTTCTAATTGATTCGAGGTAATAAAAGACCAACTAATTTATTTATTTATTGGAAAATTAGTTTTTAATAATCCAATCTTTCAGCGAGTTGTAGAAAATAATTTCACCTTTCATATTTGCAGAGAATAATCCCACCTTTCACTATATTTGCACAAAACGATCCCAGGTGGACACCGTTACCTTTTCTGATAGATTTTTATGATGTGGCGTTGACTATTATTTCCTTTTCTTTTAATTGGATTTCTTTTTACGTCATTAAAATCTAATAGAGCAGGTAACAACGTCCACCCGAGACTGTTTCGTGCAACTATAGTGAAAGGTGGGATTATTCTCTGCAAATATAAAAGGTGAGATTATTTTTTGCAACTCGCTGAAAGGTTGGATTATTAGAAACCAATTTTCCTTATTTATTTTAAGGAATTGGGTCTACTTATTGTATTCGTCTACTAGGGGTAGAAATTCAAATCATGAGTACACTACGGGAGATAGCCTATAGAACACACATCCTCACATAATTCCTCACGGAATGACCAACTAGAAGTTTCTTTTCTAGTTAAACCTCTAAAACTCATTTACTAGTTTTAAAACTCATTTACTAGTCTTAAATCCTCTGTTTTGCAAACACGCCCTCGAGGTTGTGTGCAGTCCATTACAAGTGCTGGTGTATGCTTAATGGAGTTTTGGACCAGCCCAGGAAGGCCCAGCCCAGCATGCTGCAACTGCAAGGTCTTGGAGGGAATTGATGCTTCTTGTTGGCCCGCTTTACTTCCACAATCGTTCTCTTATCAGGCCGCCTGATATAGTACTGGGCTAATAAAAAATAGTACTGTATAAGCGAAAAACAGTACTGGATGGGTACTAGGTAAAAAAAAAAAGTAATACTTGTTTTTAGTCGTCAGTACAAATATTTAGCTTACCAGTACCATTTTATAGACTGCCAGTACATTCGCCTGATATAATATTATGTGTTACTTCCACTACTAAAAGTTTAATTGGGTCTACTTATTTTATTTGTCCACTAAAAAATTGATGATTCGAACAATGGAGGTCAATTAAGATTTAGGCATGGTTAATTGAAAAATGTTTTTATCCTTTTTTTTTAGTTGTTCCTTTATTTTGGGTAGTTAAATCTCTATTGGATATTTGGTCTAGGTCAGATTGAAAGTTGTTTCAATGGGGGTGTTAACTCAATCTAGTTAAATTTTTGTTGACAACTTTATGTTGGTTTTTTCATAGTTTACTAATGCAGATAGAATGTTGTATTACCAAATGTTGATCATTGGCTAGGGATCAAGGAATGGCATCTCCAAAAACAAGTTATTAAATACCAATATGAATGGAGATAATAATAAAATGGAATTATACCAGCTTAAGAAAATACATCTCTCTGTCTCACAAAAGGGAATGTATATTAACAAGCAAGTGGATGAAAATATTTGGCTGGAATTACAATTCCATAGATTTTCAATGTCAGTGATCAAGGAAAAGGATATAGCAAACCTATGTTCTATAAGAAATTAAACTACATGGAGTACCTAATAATTAGAAATACCCTTTATTATTATCATTGTCTCAAAATACAAATCCATAAACTTTTAGGATAGTTAGAAATGAAAGAAATGTACTACTACTATGTGTCCCATCTATTTTCATTTGGTATTCAATTTCTTATATGATCTGAATTGTGGTAAATTATAGGGTACTCTTGAGTCCAAAAGAGATAGGTGTACCCGACCCAATATACTTAAGTCATTTAGCCTAATTCTACTTCCTTATTCCATAGCCCAATCCATTAAAAACATAATTATAAAAGGGCGCACCTTCAAGTTTTAGTCCCGAGTACACATTATAAGTATTGCTGAATTGACATATCATGGCATTGCTCATTGAGTCTAACTAAGATTTTGACTTGCTATTGTACTATTTGTCCCTGTGATGGGGTCCTGTTTTCTTACACTTTAGTAGTTGGAAGCCAATTTCTTGTTAAATTTAGTACAATTTTGTATCTATATACAAATATATTGGCCATTAATTAAGTTTCATTATAGCATAGAAACTCCGTATTCTAGGAAGGATGAAGGAAACAAATACGTATACTTATGAGCACACAAGACCACTTGATTAAACCCAAAACATGGAAACTCGACATCCTACGCCCACAACAATATCTGCTAGTATAAGTTTAGAGCGACTTAAATGAAAGATTTTGTTTAGTGATTTGTGAGAAAAAAAACCCTACTAAACAACTTGCTCCCCGTTAGTTGCAGAGCTAAAAATTGAAAAAAAAAAAAAAAATACTGCCATATAGTACAAGACATGGTGATAAACTCGAAATTTTAAAGGGTTTAATGACATACATCATCAAAGATCCTAAATTGAACTTTGGAGATAGACAAATGGTCCTTCCAAATATTGTGATAAGTCATGGTTTTTAACTACAAATGTAGTGGCAAAGCAAGTTTATGAGTTTTGGCATCTTTCATATTAAAGATGAAAATAATGCGGTTTCACTACAACAAATGATCACTTAGGTCACAAATTTCGCCACGGGAAGCCAAAATTTGTGGCTTACTTCTATAGGTCTCATGAAGTTGCCACGGGAAATTAATTTCATTTCTGTTTCAAACAAAATTGCCACGGGTGAATTGATGCCGTGATGGATTGTCCACGGAAAAAAATGTTTTTGTGGCCATTTCAACAAAATGGCTACAAGTCAAACATTTCCGTGGCTAAGTTGCCACGGATAGATACTTTTGTGGCTAAATTTCCATAAAAATTATACTTCCGTGGCTAAATTGCCACAAAAAAGAACTTCCGTGGCCATATTAAAAAAATTGGTCACGGTTAAAAAATTGTGTGGCTATTTTTTGCCATGAAATATTGCTGATTATGACTAATTCGCCACGTAAAAGTATATTAATAACTTACTTTTTTGGGTTTAGCAAAGCAGTATAAAAAAAATGTTCATACTTGAATAATAAAAATGTTCAATTTCTTATATGATCTGAATTGACATATCTTGGCATTGCTCATTGAGTCTAATTAATATTTTGACTTGCTATTGTACTATTTGTCCCCGTGATGGGGTCCTGTTTTCTTACGCTTTAGTAGTTGAAAGCCAATTTCTTGTTAATTTTAGTACAATTTTGTATCTATATACAAATATATTGGCCATTAATTAAGTTTCATCATAGTATAGAAACTCCTCTTCTAGAAAGAATGAAGGAAACAAATACATATACTTATGAGCATACAAGACCACTTGGTTACACCCAAAACATGGAAACTCGACATCCCACCCCCACAATAATATCTGTTAGTATAAGTTTAGAGCGACTTAAATGAAAGATTTTGTTTAGTGGTTTATGAGAAAAAACCCTACTAAACAACTTGCTCCCTGTTAGTTGCAGAGCTAAAAATTGAAAAAGAAAAAAAAATACTGCCATATACACAACATAGTGATGAACTCGAAATTTTAAAGGGTTTAATGACATACATCATCAACTTTGGAGATAGACAAGTGGTTCTTCCAAATATTGTGATAAGTCATGGTTTTTAACTACAAATTAAATGTAGTGGCAAAGCAAGTTTATGATCGAGTTTTGGCATCTTTCATGATGAAAATAATGCGGTTTTTTCCTTTAATTAGCAAAGGAGGATTTTTTTTTTTTTTTTTCTTGATTTACGATGGGGGTTAAGTTAAAGTAACATGCAAGTACTTGTAGCTAGTGATGGGCATAGCAAGAAGACAAGGCAAAGAGAAAATACTTCACCAACAAGTTGTTGAAGTTAGGTTAAGCTTTGAAACTTTATTCCACCAAACATATATAGCATCAGATTATCCTCTAAATTAAACTTCAAAGATCTATCTATAAAGGTTTAGGATTTATGGCTGATCTGTATTCAAATAAAAAGCTCACCAAAACCATGTGATGTGTACACTAAATCATGGAAAATAATTGCACTTTTTCCCTTTTTTTTTCTTATTTTCAGTGGTACCAAAATGTTGTTTGATGACTCCATCTCAATGAAAGAGAAGTTTACACGCCAAAAATAAGCAAGAAAGCCAAGTGTTATGTTATGTGTTTTTGTGTTTTCAGATTCAGCTTCTAATGGTGTTATACACGAGACTTTTTAAACAATGTTGTACTCATTTCCAAAAAAATAAACAATACGCTCCCATAAAGTTATAAATTCATTTTCCGTCCAATCTTTTATTTTTATTTTTTCCTTTAGTAGAAAGTAAATGTTTCTTAATTTTCAAAAGATGCATATATATTAATCAGATTTGTACACGTCAACCTCTTAACACATGCAATATCACGAGATTATTCTTATAAACCATACATTTAATATAGACGTATGGAATGAACATCATCAATAATATATACACACCTAAAATCCAATCTCAGTAATTAAATACTCCCTCAGTCCCTCACTTACCTTAACAAACCATGCAAAATCAAGTCCCCTACTTACCTTAACAAATCAATATGTTTTCTCATATCCTTCTTTATTCACCCTTCCACTATCTCTTCAATCCAATTTAAAATTATACTTTCTCTCTCCAATCACTCTCTCTCTTCAAAAAATTTTCCTCTCTCACACCCCACTATATATTATTTTAATATATCTCAATAAAGGAAAAAAAAGCAAAATTTACAATTCTTAAATCCCTCGTGAATAGTGGTTTGTTAAGCAAAGTTGGGGACGGAGGGAGTAAAAAATATTTCAAAGTAACCCTTACGTAGGAACAACACCACAAGACGAATAAAGGACATTTAGAATGTAAAGAATAGGAGTAGTTTATTCAAGCTAATGAGACAACAGGTAACCTAATTAGGTGTTAAAGATAAGGACATTGAATCATTACTCATCCTAAGACAAAGGAACTTGTTTAAAGGAATATTTACTCTATTGCAAGGACATATTAGTAAGAATAAAATATTTACTCATACATTTATAGATTTTATTAACAGTTTACAGAATTTTTGCTGACTATAAGCAGTGTTTGCTGTATTAAATGAATTTGTATAGGGACCATCATTCATGTATGTATGCCAACCAAAAATGCATTATTATATGGGAAAAATACCCCAAATTGGGACTTGTTTGACCCCTTTTTTCAATGGCTCATATATGCATTTGACCATTGCCATTAATAGACTATTTTAATGGTAAAATCACTCATCTCTCTATCCTGATCTGTAATATTTATTGCTTCTGATTGGCTATTGGCCTCTTAAAAGGTTGTAGTAGATCACAACCTCCAAAGCTGGCTTTTCTTTTACCCTTTCCTCTTTTGCTGTTGGGTCCCACTGGCCTCTATGATGGGCTCAGTTTTTTATTTCTCACAAATCTCTTCATTACATGATTAATCCTTGATAAAAAAGAATGCTTTGGGCCTACAAAATCAACATAAGATTGATTAATCAAATGGTGGTCATATGAGAACAACTTTTTCATGGGTATCAATGTCTCATCTCATGATATGATTACACTTCTATTCTCTTCAAGACTTTAACTGAATCGAATAGATATGAATTGAACTCAACTGAAAATTACAAGAAAATTTTGAGTAGAAGATAATATCTCTAGATTCTTGATGTTTTTGTATACGAAAATACGAGTAACGATTATCTCCATTGACAGCAAAACATGATAATCTCACAAGGCTACTAAACAAATTCTACAATACAATTTGGAAAAGTGTCTTAGACCATATTCACTAAAGTGTCATACACCATGTTCATTTTATGGTTTCTAAAGTATATTGTTGGGAAAAATTGCGGTACTTTCACAACCACAACAGTACAATGGCAATAAACGGAGTAGATACATATGTGAAACTCCTCAATTTAATTAGTCAATGGCATTTAGTGGGTCAATGAACAGTTGCAACTCAATTAAAACTTGTAACACCCATACTAATGACCAATTAGCAGCTACTCACAACTAAGCCATATTAAATCCTAGTCAAACTAGTAACACCCCACACTAATTGTACTATTACAGTTTCGACTTTTTATTAAAAATAAAATAAACAACGCAATTAATTAGATTGAGATTTGGGAGATATCCCAACATATATTTAGTTCAGCTCAATCCAATTTAGATTCAAGTTCAGCATAATTTAGCTGAAAATGTAAAGACTCAGGCTATGTTCTTTCATGTGATTTTTGTTGATATTTATTGTTAGTTGTTGATTTTCGTTGATTTTTGTTGATTTTATTGATATTTGTTGATTTTTTGTTGATTTTGTTGATTTTGTTGATTTTTGTTGATTCTTGCTGATTTTTGCAGATTTTTATTGATTTTACTGATTTTTGTTGATTTTTGTTAGTAGTAGTAGTCATCTTCTTTCTCTCTTATCCCGTGTTGCAGATCCATAACATAGAGATATAAAGTTGAAGAAGAAAACCAGAAAGGTGAAAATGGTGGTCCTTGGTGAACTACTAGCAGTAACTCTCAGCTTGACTTAAAAAGAAGGCAGCACCCACCCTTAGCAGTTACGTTGCTTTCCTACTTTCTTAAGGAAACCACCATAGAAGCAAATTGCAAAAAGCTTTCAACTTGCAAGCAAAAAAACCTTTAAATTTTACCATCATCAAATCTGACAAATACCTTACCTCGTTTAAATCCATTCTCTTCATTCTTTTGTCTTTCTCTCTCTATCCCTATCACTTTCTCTCTCTAGAACACCCCACCTGCTCCCCACACAGCTTGCTTCCTTCCCCATCAAATAAATTCAAATAAAGAAAGGAGAATGCTTGCTGCATTTGGAGGGAATAGTTGAAAGGGAAAGAAGAAACAAATCTTGGGGAAGATCAAAAAACAAATATATATATATTTTTTTTTAAGAAAAAACTAAAAAAACATAATGGGTTCTCAGATTTGGGTAATGAAGGGTTTGTGTGTTTTAATGTGTTTGTTGAGCTCAAGCTTGGTTGCTGTTGTGAAAGCAAGCTCATCATCATATGGGTCTGTGGTTGAAGGAAATGTGTACATTGATGGAAGAGCTGCCATTGCAGAAATTGATGAAGATTTCATTTGTGCCACTTTGGATTGGTGGCCTCCTGAGAAATGTGATTATGGTACTTGTGCTTGGGATCATGCTTCTCTGCTCAATCTGGTAAATATTTATTACTACATTTCTGTATTTAATCCAAAAAGGTGATAACTTGTTGAAAAAATGTGAAATTTGTGCTTCCTTTATGTTCTGATTACTGATATTACATTGTTCATTGTGATGAATCCTTGCTACTGAAATGAAATATTTCAGATGAAATTTGGTTCATGTTGTAGAAAATTGCTGTTGGGTAATAGAGGATCAGCACTGGTTTTGTGCTCTGTTCTTCAATTTGTAGCGCTGTGCTGCTGAAATTAAGATTTTAGATTAAATTTGGTTCCTGTAAAAGAAAACTGTTGTTGGGTAGTATAGTATATGCCAACTGGCATTTGTTTTTGTGTTCTGTTCTTTGATTTGTACTAGACAATGAGCTGTTTATGTTGAGTTCTGTGTGCAATTTCAACTTAAAATTGCTTGCAAATATATGCCAACTGCCAAGGCAGAAGCAGTTGATGATTCTGTGCTATAGCTTGAGCCTTCTTGCTTAATCTATGATAAAACTTCTGTGTAAATTTTCAATAACAACGCTAAAGTTCTGAAAACTTGAATGATTTTTTGCCTTAGGGAATCCTTGAGATTTAGTAATTTATACTAATTAGTGGTGTTTGTGTTCATGATTGTTATGTGCAGGATCTCAGCAACCCAATATTCTTAAAAGCAGTTCGAGGTAAGTTCATCATCCCAAGTTTTATTACCAATTTATACATCTTAATTCATTTGCAGAATTCAATTGGTAGATTTTCTTACATTGAATACAAATGATGCAGCCTTTTCACCTTTGAAGATAAGGCTGGGTGGAACTTTGCAAGATAAATTGACATATGAAAGCAATGATACTAAAAAACCATGTAACGAGTTCAGATTTAACTCATCAGCAATGTTTAGTTTCACTCAAGGGTGCTTGCCAATGAAGCGATGGGATGAATTGAACGCCTTCTTTGACAAATCTGGGTAAAAAGCACTTCCATCTCAATCTCCTAACTAATAATTACCGTAACTCAAAATTATTAGGCAAGTTTGGTTACCTAAAATTGGTGTTGCTTCCCCCAATTTCAGGGCATTGGTGGTTTTTGGATTGAATGCTCTTGCTGGAAGAACCATCCAGCATGATGGGTCTGCAGCAGGTGCTTGGGACTCTTCAAATGCTGAATCTCTTATACGCTACACTGTTGAGAAGGGTTATGCTATTCATGGCTGGGAGCTCGGTATTACTTTCTTTTTCTCTGTTCATTTCTACTAATAGAGTAGAACTAAACTAAATGAGACCTCATGAATAGTAATATATGAGAGAAAAAAATACCAAAACTAAACTAAATTGAATGCAGCAAGGAGTCGATGAAGTGAACAGGGCAGATGAAAGTGCTATAGAACTTTGTCAAGGCTTCTACTTAGACCGAATTAGTGATCTACTTGTCAACTTATGTGCTCTAAAGTTGATATCTGTTATTGTGGCGCCAGGAAATGAGCTGAGCGGCAATGGAGTAGGAACACGAGTTGCAGCAGATCAGTATGCCGCTGATCTGATCACGCTGAATAACATGCTGGAAGACATTTATAAGGCTAACAAATCGAAGCCTTTGGTCATAGCACCTGGAGGGTTCTTTGAGCCGAATTGGTTTAGAGAATTCTTAAACAAGACAAATGACAATCTAGATGTAATGACACACCAT
Source organism: Mesembryanthemum crystallinum (assembly GCA_030267885.1). Lineage (NCBI taxonomy): Eukaryota > Viridiplantae > Streptophyta > Magnoliopsida > Caryophyllales > Aizoaceae > Mesembryanthemum > Mesembryanthemum crystallinum. Next base: position 12,297 of record BSSO01003751.1, read on the forward strand.
ATTTACAATCTAGGACCAGGTAAATATATCATCACTCTTAAAATTACAAGCAGTAGTTTTCTGGGCAGGGCTCAATCTGAGAAAAAGTATTGACATTTTCCATGTGTGAGTATATAGGAGTTGATGAGCACCTTATAGACAAGATCCTTAATCCATCCTATCTTGATGGAATGGCGAACACGTTTAGGGACCTAAAAAACATTATTCAGACTTCTGGGAAATCCGCAGTTGCATGGGTTGGTGAGGCAGGAGGGGCTTACAACAGTGGTCGCAACCATGTAACAAATTCATTCGTGTTCAGTTTCTGGTAATGGTTTCTGATTACTGAATTCATAGCGTTTCTAGCCCTCAAGTTTCCTTTTATACACCTCACTAAAGGCTGACAATGGAACAGGTACTTAGATCAGCTTGCCATGTCATCAATGTACGACACCAAAACATATTGTCGACAAACTCTGATAGGCGGAAACTATGGCTTGCTCAACACCACTACTTTCGTCCCAAACCCAGATTACTACAGGTTAGTAGATTATCAAAGCCAAAGGCATAACAAAATGTTCCATATTTGTAACGTGAAAAGCTTGTTTTGATTATTCATTCTTGCTGTTTGTGCAGTGCCCTACTCTGGCACCGACTGATGGGAAGAAAGGTTCTGTCCACGAGCTTTTCTGGGACAAAGAAAATCCGCGCTTATGCTCACTGCTCAAAACTATCGGTTAGTAAAGGACTAGTTTACAAAAGTTTAGGCTATGCTCTCACTTTACCTGTTTTCCATAAATATATTCCTGAAACACACGGTTTCTGAAAATTGTGTTCACAAGCTAGAAAACATCATATTTGATGTTTTCCGTGTTCTCTCACAAAGCTGATGTTCTAGTTTTGGCTCTCCTGCAGCAAGGGATCATGTTGTTATTGATCAACTTAGACGGAAACACAACTGTTCAAACAAATGTGGGCTTCAACGGTACATGGAGCCTACGTACGCATCATTACATCAAGCACAAATCTAGGGCGAGGTTGATTAGGTCGCACCAGGAAGGGGAAAGACACAGGATTCGAGCTGAATACCACCTAACAGCGAAAGATAGTAACTTGCAGAGCCAAATAATGAAGCTTAATGGAAAAATTTTGGGTTTGGATTCAACTGGGGAAATCCCGGCCTTAACACCTGTACATGTGAACTCGTCAGAGCCAATAAGTGTAGGTCCTTACTCAATTGTATTTGTTCACATACCTTACATAGTACTTCCCGCTTGTGCGGATAAATATTAAATAGATGGATCCAGAATGGTGGTCCATCTTGTAATTGGCTTATTACTTGATAACTAGTTCATGCATTGCAAAAGGTAATACATGGAGACCAGTTATGTCTGAGATATCTATCATTTTGTTTTTCAACTCCACAAGTTTCATCAATCACAAAAATCATCGTGAACCGATCTACATTACACTTTGTTCAATTCAACTGAATGGTGCTAAACTTAATGAATAGTACTCCCACCATCTCACTATTACGTTTCCAAACCAAAATTGGCACAAGAATTTAGGAGAGAAATTTTAGCAATTTTTGCCCTTGTGAAATAGAGAGAATATAATAGTTGGATGTGAAAGAGATAATACTGTAGTTCAGAAGAGAGTGAGTGGTTGGAAAGAGAAAAAAGAGTTTTTTTAATCGTATTTTTTAGATAGTAGAGGGGTAATTTAGGGATGATATGGGGATTTATTTGGTTTGGAAAGGTAATAATGGGACAAAAATTTTGGTGTTTTGAATACATAATAGAGGGACGGAGGGAGTAATGCGTAAGAAAAAGTAAATTTTTGAACTGGATTAAACTGAATTTCATATGCTGATTTGAACTATTGCAGAATGGTAAGAAGAAATCATTCTCAAAGTCAAGAACAAGTACTCTGCTCAAATCTCAATTGCTATATCTTGAATAATTGCTTAATTTGTGTTATAATACATGGCTATTCATACTTGACTACATTATACATGAAACATCATACATATAGGCCTGAGGCCTCCAGGCGAACCTATACGCAAAATCTTGGCATAAAGGTTCAAGAATGAATGACAGAAGAAATATACAAGAAGCCATTCTTTCTATAGAGGTATCCAAATGTGCATGGAACTAGTTGGCTGCAAAAATCACCACGTAATATGGTAAAGAAAAAGGAAGAATCAACTTATATTCATTGCCAGTTTACTCTGTCTCGGAGAAGCTCTGCGGCTTGCTGCTCGCAAAGGCCAACCAAACTACCGTACCAGTCAAGTAGAAGAAGATCGATGGTGCAAATAGCGAAATCTAAAACAAGCATGGTATATATATGAGCAAACATAGGAGGTGAAATCAAATAGTAACATTAATTAGTGAGATAGTGAAGGTAAGCCTTACACTCCATGAATGGGTGGAATCAAGAAGATATCCAGTCAGTGCTACTCCAACAATGCCAGGTACTGCACCAACAGTATTGGTGATACCCTACAGCCAATAATTGTGAAAAACAATCAGCATAATGCAGAAATGAAAAAATAAATGAACAATTGACTTATTGAGCGCTCTACAGATGCAGGGTTTGACAACAGTTCAGAAACCAACCAAACTTACCATTAATTTATGCATTAAAACATGAAAGCGAGGTGCATCTAACCTCTAACAGGATTATGAGTTTTATGACCACTAATCTGAGTTCTCCTGCCTATAGCCTAGATAGAGAATCAAATTGGGAATTCTAGAGATCTCAAGGTCTTATGCAGGGGTAATGGATTTAGATATGAAAATACACGACCAAAATTCTAAATGATGATTTCTGACATACAAGGGAAGCTGATAAGTGGTATGTATATTGGGGATAGTCTGCCTACAAGACCCCAATATATATAAGTAGCAGCAATTTAGGTCATGAATAAAGGCTCGGTAAATAAGCATACCAAGAGTATACTTGCGTACTCGGGGGAGATATCTTGATGGGTGCAATAAAGCCCTGCAGCAAAATGAACAGAAATCAAGCACAAAATTTTCCTTGCTCAATCTTTAACTGAAAACCAAATTTGCATCATTCACTACCTGATAAAGCAAAACTTGAGAGGGCAAGGCCACTAGTGAGTACACCGACAACCTCCCAAGGTGGCAAGCCAATATCTAACGAGGACAGAGTCATGCAGAAAGCAGGGGATAAAAAGGCTATAGTTTGGCATATCTTTCTCACCTGTCAGCATAAGCATACTGTCAATCTTGAGAACATGTTTTTTATTCTTTTCTTTTATACAAAAAGTTAAGAAAAATTTGGGAACAAGCTAATTGTTAGTAGGCGACAGATCAAGTATAAGAAATGGCAGAGTCTCCCAAGAAACAACAAATATGTTCATAATTACAAGGGCACCAACATGCTTAGTTCAACCTATCAAATCGTCACCATTTTGCTTTCCACTTTATTCAGCATACACATGATTAATCTGAACTGCACAAGGTTAAATAATACTACCACTCTCACCCAAAAGTAAGGAAGGGCAAATAATTACATAG
>BSSO01003752.1:0-15822 GCA_030267885.1 Mesembryanthemum crystallinum
AAGTTTTTATTGTATGTAAGGGATAGTGGGGAGTAAATAAGGGAGAATATGAGGAAAATATAGTTATGTTAAGGTAAGTAGAGGACTTGATTTTGGGAGTTTTGTTAAGGTAAGTGGGGGACGGAGGGAGTAGTACTCAATAGATATTTTGAGAAGGAAATTTATGTTTTTTGTGTTGCATCATAGGACTTTTACTTGCAACTGATTTCAGACTTGTACTGTTGTACATATACAATGTCCAATGTCCTGTTTCTGCTTTGTAGACCCAATCCTGTCATTCTTGTCCCTCATTTGTTCTACATACATGTGTGTTACAGTACATCATAATTTCTGTCTGTTGTGCTTCTGATGTATACAAAGCTGATTTTGTGAGGACTCTTGAACCCACAATCTATAGCAATTCATTGAATTCAAGTAGATATGTCATCAGTTGCTCAAAGATCATTCATTGGCATTTGATGATGTATGTAAGTACTATTATGAACTTAATTCAAGATTTTTTCACAGAGAGAGTAGTGTTACTGTATAGTATTTTCTATTAACTAAAAATGCAGCTAAGAATCAAGATTGAAATACACTGACAACCTTGGAATGCTTCATCTGCAGAAACAAATGACCTGCTAATTCTACAAATTAAACACTAGAAAATTGATCATGAATTTCAACTACATATTGATTAAAGGCGGTGTCAGTGTGTACCTCCGTCTCTCTTTCTCAACAATATCTGCATCCAAGAACTGAGCTATGAATTGCCAAAGTTTATAAACATCTGGAAAATTTGCTATGAACCCAAATGCAGCTATAACTTCTCTCTTTTTTTTAACTCCTGCAACTGTAACTACTCTAACAGAGTAACACCGAGGTCCAAGGCATTATTCTGAATTTTCCTCGGCTTCACATCTTCCCTTCTCGAAAAATCCAACCTTTTGCCCTTCATACTTTTTCTGGGAGGTGGGAACAATAACATATCCATGTCCATGGGTGGCTCCACCACGCAGGCGTCAAGCAGAACACGCCAGCCATGTTCCTGTGCCACTTTCATCCACTGGTAAGAATATGTTACTGTTAGGCAAGACTACAAAGTGACGCGGTGATCTTCAATTTTTCCCATGGCCCCAACTTCATACATGAATTATGTATAGGATACTCATACTACGCAATGGCTTTCACAGTTTCATGGCACCTCCCATTTAGATGTGGAATCATATATTCTTTACACGAAATAATTTAAATGCCTTCTGCAACTGTTTCTAACATGCAGGATATATATATTTTTTTGATTGTTTTCCTTCCCATGGTCAGGAAAAAAAAAAAATAAAGCTACTAAAAGACATGTTTACTAGCATAGAAAATCCTTTTTCTTTTTCATTTCATTTCATTCAAGAAGATACAAATACAATCATAGAAGAATGAGTACATCAATGAATACATGAAAATCCTCACTCTTTTTTTTAAGACTGTTTCGTTTTCTCTTTTTCTTTTCCTTTTTTTTTCTCTCTTTTTTTTAATCCTCGCAAATTTTTCTCAAGTAATAATTCAACATAAACACCATTAAATCAAAAAATTCAAAAAAATGGCAGCAAGTCAAGCCACTTGATGCTCAAAATCTCCTTCACCAGCTTTGTCAGAAGAATCTGTGCAGGGAAAAAACAGCATATGACACGAAACCTTCATTCTCTCATGCAATCCTCGAGTAAGAAGCTCTCCCCCTCAAACTCAGGTTCGACACCCTCATGACCATCAAATTCGTTCAAGCCCATAACAGTCTCGATAGGGAGATCCTTGTTAGTTGATTCAACATCACAGAACTCATCCTTCTTTCCAACAGTAGATACCAACCTCATCAAATCTTGGAGTGACTTACTACCAAATCTTGAAGGCATACCTGATCTGATCCTTTTCCCATGACCAACATTAGTCCTGCAACTTCTGCGCTTTAACTCAGTTGATCTAAACACAGATTTCTTAGTCGAGGGGACTAATACCACGATACTTTTACAGGATGACTTGCTAAGCCTCAAGGGCATAGCCGCTATTTTCACCCTTCTCCTAGAAGCAACAACATTAGTCTTTTGGGGGCCGGGTTTAAACTTGGAACCTTTAGAAGCACTTAAACCAGATGTGTTGAGCTTTTCCTTCTTAGGACAGAATCTTAGTCTCACAGAACTCGAAACAAAAAAACCACCCTTTGGAGACCCAGGACTAGTTGTTCCCTTTCGAGGTGAAGGATTAAAACAATCCCATTTCTCATCCCAATCATTTTTTTGGTCAGACGGCCAAACTAATGGACCATCAGAGTCCATTTCCATTTCATCATCCCAATCAGAAGATTCAGAGAGCTTGTCAGAAGGGAGTTTAGCCTCAGGGGTTTTTGGTGATTTCCCTTCTTCTAGAACATTCTCGAGTATAGGAGGAACTCTTCTCTTAAAACGACCAGCTCGTTTAGCAATCTTGGAGTTGAACCTGTTCCCCATTCCAGCAACAGCTGCATTCTTTCGACAACCCTTCTTGAACTCCATTATCTTGGATGCACTTAAGCCCGACACAAGAAGGATTTTCCTCCTCAGCCCTTCTTTGGAGCTGTCTTTTTTAGCATGAAGCCGGAATCTGATAGACACAGGAGCAAAGCCCTCTTTCCCCTTGCGAGGTGACACTGAGAAGGAATCCCACCCTTGATCCTCATCAAAGTCCACACCCAACGGCCAAAATATGGGATCATCAGAATCCAGCTCCCAATCCATTGAGTCAGAGAGGAGCTCAGAAGACCACTCGCTCTGAGAATTCTCTTGCGTTGATCTGTTGGATGAAGAGAGGCCGACATCAGAAGAGTAAGAATCCCAGTTGGGACTAGGGAAGTCCGATTCCAGCTCTTCCAATTGTGAGTCCACATCTGAAAGCCACTTAGAATCCTCCGCCTCAAGATTGATCAGAGAAACCCAAGCACCAGTCCTGTCCATGTTCCAAAATGAAGAAGATGAGTCATGAGTAATATTCTGATGAGAACATTCAACAGATGAATCAGCTTCCACCTCAGTAGCAATGGCTTCCTCCTCTTCCTTCAGTACAGGCTTTTGCACAACCTCACCTGACTTGGGTGTTCTTGATGGAAGAAAAGATATCACCCATTCATCAAGACCCGGATCAAGAGTGCTCATGAACAGACCAAACTCTTGAGGGGAAAAGCTTCCAGAAGACAACCAATAGCAGTCATCTGGGTTGGTCTTTCCTTCCTGATCCCGAATCTGTTTATCAAGACTGACATCAACATCTTCTTCTATAACTTGGACCGATACAGGAAACTCTTGCAGAATTTCTTTTCGCCTTTTGCATATAGGACCCATCTCCCTGAGTCTCGACTTGACCAAAGTACTTCTTCGTGTCTCAGGCTTCTTCTCCTTGAGGAGCTGAGTGTCCTTCTTCTCCCTCTTTGTTGAGCTTGAACTAGGGGGTGAAGAAGAAAATGAGCTTGATTTTCGAATGCGTTTCTCCTTAGGGTGGAGATCATGGGCATCGTTTTGAGAACTTGTGGCTTTTCTCTCCTTCTTTGATGAAGAAGAAGGAGATGAGCAAGAAAACGAACTTGCTCTTCGAGTGACTTTCTCCTTAGAGAGGAGATCATGGGTATCATTCGGAGAACTTGAGTTTTTTCTCTCCTTCCTTGAAGGAGATGAGCAAGACAATGAGCTTGCTTTTCGAGTGAGTTTCTCCTTGAGGAGTAGTCCATGACTCTCCTTTTGGCAACTCACACTTTGCTTCTCCTTCCTTCTTAGAGAGGAGGAAGAAGTAACTGAGCTCGCTTTTTCAGTAACTACCATATATATTTTTGAACTTTTCCCTCTTTTTTCTACTTTTTTTTCGATATATTTTCTTGTACTGAATAAAAACACACAAACAACAGGAATTCTTTCTAAGGAGTTCAGAACAAATGAAGTTAAACCAATTCAGTAATAAGATCCTGCAGAGAGAGTACAGAACCTGATTTTATTTTTTTTATCAGCACATTTGCTGTTGAGCCGCTGCAACACCCATTAGCACCCCTTCAAATCCACCTTGAACAGAAGCATGCCAACCTTCCCTTGCTAAGCACAAACATATGCACCGAGATCTTATATATGATTTTGATGATGTATCTATGAAACTCAGGAAATTTAAAATTCAGTATCAGTTTCACATAGTTGAAACAATTTTTGGGGCTTTTCGATAACAAAGGGATAGTTGATAGTATAGTGTTTTTAAGATTTTTGGAGCCACTTATGAAGGGAGCCTCAAATCTGAACAGGAGCTACATTCTGTGTATATATACCAAGAATATCAGTTCCTGAGAAAAACTTCCATTGACATTTTTAATAATCTGTACAATACAGATTAGAAAAGATCAAAGTATGTTTTATGTCACTTTTGCCAAAAGTCCAAAGAAAGCAGCAAATAAGAATGAAAGGAATTAGGAAGCATCCTGAACTTTGAGTGGGTCAGCAGGAGAATTTTCAGCAATGCTGGACAAATATATGCAGGATAATAGCAACAAGTTAGTGGGAAAGAGCAAAGATTTGAAAAGAAAAAGTGGTGTATATAACACCTTTAGCCTGCTTCATAGTTAGCTTAATTTATTTAAGTGATGATGAAATGATCCAAGTTATAGTACTTTAATTAAGTGTCACTGTTATATCATTCCCAATGACTTCATAACATCTTAACAAAAGATATTAATTGTCTATAGATAATGATGTGTGTATATATAAAATAATTGAATAAAACCCCAATGTCATGACACCCAGTTCAACCTGTTCACTAATTCAGGATCAAAACATGGAGGCCATGATCTCAGAACATCAATACATGAGAAAGACAAAGCCACACATTTGTTTGATCTTTGAGGAAGTAAGAAGACAATATACACTACTAGAAAAGATTTTCTCCTATAAAAAATAAAATTAAAATAAAAGTGGGAAACAAATACCAAACAATCTGGCATTTTGCTTTGTTATAACATACTGTATAAAAGATGACCTACCAAGGTACAGGAGCTTCAATTTTCATTTTTTAGTTTTTGAAAGGGACTGAAAATGTTCTCCAAGAAAGCACAAATGCCTCTGTGTTTGACACATATTAGACTTTTCACCTTCTACTAGTGGCACTTCTATATCTCTTTGTTGTGTCAATGTCCAAGTCGATGTTCGTGTTCGTGCAAATTGCAAACAACATATTTATATATGTAATAAAAATAACTCATTCCTAGCATGATTTTGATATAATTAGAGGCTTTTTATAAAAACCTACAATTATGTTATGTAATTAATTAGCTCGATACCTATCATGATCAACCTATTTGCCTCCCTGATAAATTGACGCACAAGGTTAGCAACCCAGGCAACTATATTCGTCCACGTGACTGTATCAGTGCAATTAGTGGGGATTTTGGTACAATTATGTACTCTCCCACTTAAATGCAAATAGTGGAGTTGTCAACAGCAATCACATGTCAAATGTTTTGCTGTTACCAACCCACCGAGTCAACCAAAAAAACAACGACAACCCAAAATAGATCGCACCTATATAAGAGATGGTCAAAATAAACAAGATGATAACAAGAGTGTAGACTAGTGTAAAACGCATTTGGGTATGAACAGAATCAAGTAACGCTAATTAATGAACACTTTAGAAATAAAATTAATTGCTAATTGAAGTAGGAAGTTATTACCTTTAGTAGATTGAATTGAAGTAAAATCCCAGTCGACAAAGAGATAGAACAAGGGAAGGGCAACAATGGCGGCAAAAAAACATGCACTATTTGAGGTTGTTAAGACAAACAAGAAAAAAGGAGTTAAACATGGTTAAGACTAGCAAAGACTTTTTAAGAAGCGATGGGGGTGACTCATGGTGTGGTGATCAAAAGTGATGGGTGACTCATGGGAATTAAGTTTCTCGAGAAAACATGAGAATGAGAATAATGCATGATGTAAAAGCTTGTGGTGGATTATGGGATCAGTTGTTAGCCATAAAAATAACTTACAGTGAAACATGTAACTCGAGTTGTAGGTGGAGCGGTGTTAAGGTATGTTCTTTTCATGTGATTTTTGTTGATATTTATTGTTAATTGTTGATTCTCGTTGATTTTATTGATTTTTGTTGATTTTACTGATTTTTGTTGATTTTTATTGATTTTACTGATTTTTGTTGATTTGTTAGATTTGGCAGAGACCAACTTGTTTTTTGTTAATTTTTTTGATTTTTTTTAATTGAAATAAACAAAAATCAACAAAAATAAGTTGAAGAGAATATCAAGGGAACATTATCAGTTTAGTCCGAACTAAAGTATGTTTTTTTTTTTTTTTTGGTGTCTGCAAGGAGGAACTTCCTTCCTCTTTGGGCGTGGCTAAAGGGCACCTCTTAACGCTTATTCGTGTAGGTGCTCCCCAGGAGGCTTGAACCCGTGACCTGGTGTATAAGCCAAAGCTTGTTTACCAGTGGGCTAACACCTCTTGAGTGAACTAAAGTATGTTTGATTTCAATGAAAGTAAAAATAATACTCCCTCCATCCCTCACTTTCCTTAACATTGCACTATTCACACAAGAATTAAGGATGATGTATTTGGACTATTTTACCCTTAGTTGATAAACATTAAACTAATGGGTAGTGGGTGTGAGAAATATTAATATAATGTGAAGAGAGAGAGTGATTGGAGAAAGAAAGTATAATTTTTTATTACATGTAAGGGATACTGGGGGGGTAAATAAGAGAGAATATGAGGAAAATATAGTTATATTAAGGTAAGTAGAGGACTTGATTTTGAGAGTTTTGTTAAGGTAAGTGGGGGACGGAGGGAGTATCATAATTATTAATTTGCTTGGAATCAAATTATCAATAAATTCAACCAACATACTGTAGATAATTTACCGCAAAGGATTATTATTGTGAAGAAATGAACTCACAAATTATATTCACTTTTAAATACTTGTGTAAATTTAAAAGGTTTCAATGACATGGTGGTCATTGAGGATTTTTCCTTTTGAGATAATCCTAAAAATTCTGTTTTCTAATTTTTTGTTGTAAAGGTCAATTGTGTAGTAGGTCTAAAAGTGTGAAAATTAGACGAGTCAGGTCGGTTTTGGCCTTTTGGGTCTGATTATTTCAATTTTGGGTCATCGTCTATTCGTGTAAACTTATTATAATAACAATTTTGAGTCACAAAAATCAACAATCATAACAAACTCCGCCATTCTCCACCATTCCCCATCATTCTCCAGTTTCAACACTCCGAAAACCAGACGTAAAGAACAGACCCTTAGACTAGATGGGATCGGAATTGCTCCGAATAATGGAAAACAATTTTGGGCGTCGGGTAGGTCGGGTATTTGTCGGATCTGATATTCCGGGTCGGGTCCTGTTTTGCCCGGTGTACTTAGCTCGTGCAAGTTCATCAACATTGACTGTCCAAAGGAACAAGCTTTATCTTGTAGTTAGGGTTCTAACTTCTAAGCCCTAAATTTCACGATCTTTCAATCTTCACTGCCTATTAGTTGTAGCTCAGATTAATCTTACCAGCAAAGGCTTCTTCCAACTGGGTATCACCATTCACCTAGCAGTCCTGAGGTTAGCATCTTCTTTCTTTCTCTCTCTCAAATCCGCAGGTTTCCTCTCTGTATCTCTTCGTTCAACGCTCTATTTTGTTCGAACAAAACTGAATTGCAAGCTTTAATCTAAGTGGGTGTCATAGATATCGAAGAAATATAGTTAATTTGTTGTTTTTGTTTTATATATTAGATTTGGAGAGCTTGGGTTCCCAGAATAAAGTGTTAGATTGATGTATGAAATACAGAATTGATAGGAATCAGGACTTGTGAGTTGTAATTCCAATTCCAGATGTCCTGCTAGTGGGTTTTTAGTCGGAATTGAAGGAGATCCTGTTCGAGTTTGAACCCATAAAAATGAATATTGATTTGCTAGAGGAATCTGGATTGGGAGCATGTGATTATAACTGTGATTGGCATGACAACAAGTTTATTGTTGGAAATTGAGGGTAACCCGATTCGATTCCCAACTCATTAAGCTGTTTATTATTGGAAATTGAGGGTAACCCGATTTGAGTTCCAACTCATTAAGGTTGGTTCGATGTGTTACAGCGGGCATCAGGCGCTTTTATTTGGGGTGGGGGTGTAAATTATCTCCTGTAAACTTATTGGTTATTGATGTCTCTGTATCTGCGAATCTGGTGTAAATAGTAGTAGTCTAGTATATGTTAATAGAAGAGTGAGAAGATAATGTTATGGAGTGTGCAATGGGGATAACATGCTGATCAACTATGTTACTTTGACTTGGGACAAGGATCAGACCTAGTACTTGTTGTTGGTTTGCTTTCGAAGTTTGGTGTATCCAAATATTGTGGCATATCCGGGTTTCACAGGGCTAAAGCTCAATAGTTTTGTTGAGATGAAGAGTAGGAGTAGTTAATATGTTTTCTACCTTTCCTGCACTGTTTTCTGGGTTTTTTTTGTAGAGTCTTATAAGGCATAACATTGCCTGTTTTAGGCTTTTAGCCTAAAATTATGCATTTTTGTTATTCCATTACTTTAGGAAGGATTTCCTTGGGTATGGTTTGTTATTAGTGAGTTTTGACTAGCAGCAGTGCTAATAAGTAACTAACTTGGCCTGAATCTCTTCTCTTGTTGGCAGTTGGGTCTCTTAGGTATTAATAATACTTCACACATGGGTTGTGGGAGCTGTTTCAATATGCTTGCTTCTCTTAATGGTGAGTTACTTGGAGGGAATTTATAGGAGTGTATTTTGAGATCTATGGATCTCATGGAGGAGCACAAGTTTTCTGTGGGTCAGGTGTTTCCTGATGTCAAGGCCTTCCGAAATGCGATCAAAGAAGCTGCAATCGCACAGCACTTTGAGCTTCGCATAATCAAAAGTGATCTGATCCGTTATATTGCAAAGTGTGCCTCAGAGGGATGCCCATGGCGTATTCGTGCTGTCAAGGTTTCCAATGCCTCAACATTCACGATACGTAGTTTGGAACCAACACATACTTGTGGGTGCAATGCACAGAATGGGCACCATCAGGCTTCTGTTGATTGGATTGTGAGTTTCATAGAAGAGCGGCTGCGGAATAATATAAATTACAAGCCAAAAGATATATTGCATGATGTTCAGAAACAATATGGGATAACGATACCTTACAAGCAGGCTTGGCGAGCCAAGGAACGGGGCCTCGCAGCAATTTATGGTTCTTCTGAGGAAGGATATTGCCTTCTTCCTTCTTACTGTGATCAGATTAAGAAATCAAATCCTGGAAGTATCGCCGAGGTTTTTACTAATGGTGCTGATAACAGGTTTCAACGTCTCTTTGTTTCTTTTTATGCATCTATATACGGTTTCTTAAATGGTTGCTTGCCTATAATTGGGCTTGGTGGGCTTGAGCTTAAGAGCAAGTACCTTGGAACCTTACTATCCGCCATGTCATTTGATGCTGATGGTGGGTTGTTTCCTCTTGCATTTGGTGTTGTTGATGTTGAGAGTGATGAAAACTGGACTTGGTTCTTGTCAGAGTTACATAAAGCACTAGAGATGAACACTGAGAGAATGCCTCAGTTTACATTTTTGTCGCACAGTCAAAAGGGCATAGTAGATGCTGTTCGAAGGAAATTCCCAAGTTCCTCTCACGCCTTTTGCATGCGTTACTTGACTGAAAGCATTGGCAAGGAATTCAAAAACACGAGATTAGTCCATCTTCTATGGAAAGCTGCATATGCAACTAGTGTTGTCGCTTTTAAAGAAAAAATGGCAGAAATTCAGGAGATCTCTTCTGAAGCAGCTAAATGGTTGCAACAGTTTCCCCCTTCTAGATGGGCACTGATCTATTTTGATGGGATAAGGTATGGTCATCTTTCTTCGGATGTTGAGGAATTCAATCAATGGGTTCTCGAAGCACGTGAGCTGCCCGTTATCCAGGTGATCGAGAGGATCCACAACAAACTGACTCTCGAGTTCAAAGAGCGACGTTCTAAGAGCAACTCATGGTCATCGATTTTAGCCCCGTCTGCTGAGAAACAGATAGCAGAATCCATAAACCTAGCTCCCACTTACCAAGTCCTTCGATCAGATGAGGTTGAATTTGAGGTCATATCATCTGAAAGATCCGACATTGTGAACATCAGGACCCGTTCTTGTTCGTGTCGGGATTGGCAACTACACGGAATCCCATGTTCCCATGCAGTCGCGGCACTTCTTTCATGCAAAAAGGACATGTACGCCTTTGCGGAAAAGTATTTCACTGTCGAGAGTTACCGCGAGACGTATTTGCCCCAGTTGCACCCTATCCCAGCGAAGATCGAGTGGAAACGGGCGGGCGAGCCTCTTGTGGATGATGAGATACAACAAGTGGTTCGACCGCCCAAGTTCCGTCGCCCTCCGGGTCGACCTGAGAAGAAGAGAGTTTGTGTTGATGACGTTAACAGTCGGGAGAAGCATACTGTCCATTGTAGCAGGTGTAACCAAACGGGGCATTATAAGACTACTTGCAAAGCAGAATTTGCTGCAAGTATAGAACAATGTTAAGAGTATTGAGGTGTCTCTCTTATCTGTACATTAGTAGAAAACTTAGATTATACTAATATATTAAAGTTAGATAGATATAGTTGGCAACTTGACCTTTGTAAACTAGAAATCATCACATAATTTTGTGTATGCTTTGAGTAATTTTAGCATTTCTTGGAAGATCATAATTTTGGCCTGTTGCCTGTAGTTATATGACTTGCTAGCTGTCGATATATTTTTTAAAGTTAAGTACAATACATTACTATCTTTTAATCCTACTGTTTTAATTATTTGTGTATACTAAGTGAGTTTAAAAGGGGAAAAAAAAGTAGAAGAAAATTGCTCCAGAAAAGATGTAGTAACTTGTAAAAACTCCCAAATGGCAATACATATGCTCTATGCAATTGCAGTGACTAAAAAAGAAGAAATATAGTCCCACATCAGAAATTAATTGCCGAGCTTAGTAATGGGAACACGGACTTTGGCAGACCGGGCCGGGGTCTTGGGTTGGGCCAAATGATGGGCCGGCTTGTTCGATCCATCCATTGGAAGGAGTTGAGCCCATGTGGTCTGGTGGACCGAGCCCATCATGGTCGGCTGGGGGTTGCAATGGGCTCTTAAAGAGGGGAGATACACAGAGAACCCTGGCGGTCAAGTGAAGGGAGCCATTACTGCGCGGCTCCCCTCCCCCGCTCTTGCCAACGGAAGGATCACGAGCCAGTGCTGACCCAAATCCATTAGTGCCTGAGTTTGCTGAGCCGGCTCCCTGGTCTGTTTAACCGTCACTTTTTTTTTTTCTTCTTCTTCTGGTCTAGGGGAGGCACAAAAGTCAATACAAGGAATTACTAGTGAGGATTCGAATATGAGAACTAATGTGGCCAGGATTAATAAACCAACTTAGTAAATTTAGTATTAAATCTAAGTGTATTTTTAAGGTGTTTCAAATTGAAGATAAATAGAAAGATGGACTACATAAAGTCCAGAATATATAGTTGTATAGTATGTGTTTTTTAGTTGGTATTAAACAAATTAAAGGTTAATAATACTATTTTCACCAGAATATTTAATACATAATGGTTAAAATAAGGTAAACCTTTACTAAAGTTTTATGTCCGCAAGATTATTGGTCAAAATTTGATTTAGAAAAAAAAAAAAAAAACTTAAATAGTGTTGTTGGCCTGGTGGGTCAACCTAAACCCAATATTTATAAGTTAAGGTTAACCATTTCTCAACCTGAGCATCGAAACAATCCGATCCAAAAACAAATCAAACTCAACATGAGTACGTGACTGAATTTGAATCCAATCCATTGGATAGGCAATTTTATATAGTTTGCCATGATAATTTACACGGACATGGTTGTGAAACGTACGTGTGTGTGTATGGGGCGTGCAACACGACCTTTGGGGATTCTTTTTAGCTAATATCCCCACATCCCTATTCCCTCCCCACATGCCTTTTTTCTTGTCCTTTGCTAATCCATTGAACCTGGAAAACCACATAAAACGAGTTAAATGAACCACAAAATTATACTCAGTAACTAATTGTTCTTTGTTCTTACCCACAATTTGACCATCTCCATTGTTACATGCATTGAACTTAATTTCCCCACCAATCTCTATAACTACCCCCTCCCAAACAAGCCCTTATTCCCATCTTTCTTTCTCTCTCTAAAAACACAAAATATGGCAGAAGAAATTTTGTTGTTTGTAGCAATTTCAGTAATTGGGTTCCTGTATTTGTTGTTGCAAGTGTTGGAATCTCAGTGGAGTCACTCTGTTGCTTGGCTGCTCCATGATTCTTACTACTTCCCTTCAGTTTTTGGGAATAATAATGGCCAAACAGGTCCTTCAACAACAACTCATCAACATGGCACCCAATTCTTTGCTGGCCTTTCCATCTCTATGCCCATTTAAACTAGCTACTTGAGTTTTTGACAAAGAAAAAGAGCTGAAAAAACCAGCAATGAAGATGGGTCTAGACTAAGATCCTCATACTGATCAACTATTGTCTGATCGGTTTGACTTAACTTCTATCAACTTCTACGTCCTTATATATTCCTTATCTCACATTCTCGTACCTATTCTTTTCAACTTCTAAGAAACTAAAGTAGGATTAGACTAGAATAAAAGTTACAATTTATAACTCCTACTTCTACCTGATTCTAGTCTTATTTCAAATTCTAAAAAAATGGAGGCGGTGGTGAAAGCGGAGGAAGAAATATAAGTTGTAGAAATTAATCCAAAACGATCTCTAAATTAGTTGATATCGTATAAATATAGTTTCTCACTTCTTTTCATCTCATTTAGGTGTAAATTTATTTGCACTTCTAAAGCTATGTTTGGCAAAATTAACTGTACCTGTGATCTGTTGCTTCAAAACTTGTTTAATAGTTGAGAGAAAAAAGAAAAAAAAGAACAAGCTGCAAGCTTTATATTGTAGCTTTTACTCAAAATATAGATGTCAAGTGAAAGCTAGTATGAATAGCTTGCAAAAATTAGCTGTATTTGTCAAGTAAAAGCAAGTTGTTGTTTCAAATCTTATTTGGTAGTTGAGAAAAAAAAAGAGCAAGTTGCAAACTTCAAGCTATAACTTTTGCTCAAAAGCTAACTGTTGGTGCCAAACATTGTCTAAGTAATTACTTTGACTTCTTTTATTAACTCTACTTATAATGAGATTTGGCCTCTATCGACACTCGGTGGTGGTGCGGCAGCGTGACTCAAGTGTAAGGTGGCTACTGGCCAGCAGCCAGGATAGGCTATGTACTTTTATAAATTCTTCGTTCTTTTTTTTTTCTTTTTTTTTTTTTTTTGGTTTTACTTAATCAAAGTTAGGGATGTATTTATAAATTTTCTAAAATACTGCATGTCAATATTGTACTTTACTCAAATTCATCCAATAAGTTGAAATCAAGATGTATTTGTAATTGAGCTATGTTCATAATTGTGATCTAAAGAAAATTCGGGGATGCATGCTCATAAAAGTCATATATATCGCATTTTTTAGTTTTATTTTTGGTTAGCAAGAAAGGATTACATAACCAATAAGAAATCAAGCAAGAAATAATCAAATTCCCAAAAAAAAAAAAAAAAAAAAGAAACTATTAGGGCATAAACGTGGGACGTGGCCAACATGCATGGCCAATTCTACTCCATGCAACTTATGCAAGTTCACCAGAAAGATTGATTGTAGAAGCTCTCTAGATAGGCCATCACAAAGAATGATCTCCTCCTATTAATTGATCGACGAACACTGAAGTTGGTATTCATCCGCACGATTAACTTCTCGGTATAAAGCTTGTCTGAAATATATAATTTTGCGAGTTTTTTTCAACCCTTACGAGAAGGTAGGAAAGTTACTCACCTCGATGTTAGTTGTTAACAAATAAAAATCATTTTTATTATTAACAAAATCAATTAGACTCTCGATAACAATGACGGACCTTCACCTCTCAACCTTATTTCTTTCTTATGAGCAACTTGCATCAGAATCATATCAAATCCAATTTGCATACTCACATCTCTCAAGCCAAACTCTAATTTCATTATTGGTGTCAAGCCTTTATTTGCAAACAATTTATTTGTTCTTATTTGGGAATCAATAATTGTTACTACTCAAAAACTATGTTAAGGGATATAATTTTCTTACAAGTGTTATTAGAGTAGTTTTTTTTTCCTTCAAGGTATACACGAGAAATAATTTAGTATTCCTATATATTAATTCATACTCCCTCCGTTTCACTAAAATCTTGACGCCCAAACTTTTCCAAATCAAAGTTTTCAAACTTTGACCATTAATATATGAAAAAGTATAATGATTTTCAAAGTAAAAAAAAGTAACAATTTTGAATTTATCTTAAATAGTATTTTCAAAATATCAATTTTTTTTTATAAATTTTCGAGTTTATATAAATACGATTATTCATGGTCAAAGTGTCATCTTGAAAACCTTGCAAAGTCAGAGCGTCAAGATTTTAGTGAAACGGATGGAGTAATTGACAACATGCGAGCGAATCCCACACCATCTCATACATTTTGGATTTATTGATTTTTCCAAACACATTAAGGAATATCGTCTCTACATCCCAAAAAGATCCCCTAAAAAGCCGCGAGACACCCAACTCTATATAGAAATTAAATATCCCTAACTACTTTTCAGAACCAATTCAACAAACAAACATTCCAACACCTTCCCCATATTTCTCCTCCCATATCTTTTCACCCTAAAATTAACCCCCCAAAGCCCCCATTTCTCTCCATTTCCTCTATCCATCNAATCAACCCCCCCAAGGAACAACCCAAGGAAAAAAAAAAAAAAACAAAAAACCCAACAAAAATGGGGGGCTGCATGTCAACAATCCCATCAAGCGCCAGCGTGCGCAGCCTGAGGCGGCCGCGGGGCGGCAAGGACGCTGCCAGGACGGCCCCGGCCCCTTTCGAGTCGGACCACAGCAGCACAATTGGGAGGAAATCACGACGATCGATCCGCGTCCTGGCTGACCCCACCATAGGGGACAACATAACACAGAAGTACAAGCTGGGGAAGGAGCTAGGGAGGGGTGAATTCGGGGTCACGTACCAGTGCACGGAGTTGGAAACGGGTGCGAGTTTCGCTTGCAAGACGATATCGAAGAGCAAGCTCAGGACGGAGGTCGATGTCGATGATGTGAGGAGGGAGGTAGAGATCATGAGGCACTTGCCTAAGCACCCTAACATTGTGGCTTACAAAGAGGCGTTTGAGGATAAAGAGGCTGTTTATTTGGTGATGGAGCTTTGTGAAGGGGGTGAGCTGTTTGATAGGATTGTTGCTAGGGGACATTATTCTGAACGTGCTGCTGCTCAGGTTGTTAGGACCATTCTTCAAGTTGTTCAGGTACATAAGGAGTAATAACTCGCGTTTTTGAGATTATTAGATGCATCTGGCGTACCATGTTATGTTCGATTAAATTTCAGGATATATAACACTTTAAATTAGTTTATATGCTCATTTTATAATGGGTTTGCCTCATCATTTGTTGGGGGTAACAGGGGAAGCAAGGGAAGAAAGAATATGTTTTGACCATTTAGGTTGTCGTCGAGCAATAATTGTAATAGCAGCTATATATGTTAATTGGTCGTCGAATTACAAGATGGGTATTTTTTATGACCACCATTCATCACTTGGGTATTTAAAAAAATTCGTGCTAAATGAGTATTTTTAATGGACCAAAAGCGCATATAGGTCCAAAAACTCGCCACCGGTGATCAAAAAATTCATTTATCTTATTTTTTTCATACCAAAAAGCA
>BSSO01003753.1:0-15822 GCA_030267885.1 Mesembryanthemum crystallinum
TTTTTTGTTTTTTTTTTTTTTTTTTTCTTATATAACGCCTGGGTCTGGGTTGGGGATTAAGGAGGGTGGGCTGGGCTATAGTCAACGGGCCCACCTGCCTCATTGACTTTCTTATATAAGGCAACCTTCTAAGAGTGTAATTGATAAATAATTAAGTGGAAATTTCCTGGGGTACCTCTATACTTTGATGAAATGCCTGCAGTACGCAAAGTTTTGGAAATGAGCCTGGAGTACCCCTGAACTTTCAACAAAGTGATCAGCGTACCACTAAGTCATAAAATGACTGTAATACCCTTGCAATGCATTTTTTGTGTAATGACTATGTTTGACTTTTATATTCCTCTATTTATAATATTAGTTGATAAAAAAAATAAATAAAAAATTTGAAAAATAAATAAAAATAAACAAATAAATAAATAAATTTGAGAAAAATTATTTTAACAAATAAATAAAAATAACTTTTAGAAAATTTATTTTAAATTTCACATTTTATTTACAATTTTCTATTTCGTAGCTTATAAATTTTAATTAAAACACAAAAATTTAAATTTTTTAAATATCAATTTTAATTTTCTTTATTCAAAAATTAAAATTTTAATATTTTTTAAAGTAATATTATTTAAAATTTTAAAATTTAATTTCATTTTTGTGATTTTTTAATTTTTCTCTATTTTTATTTTTTTATCAATTAATGTCATAAACGAGAGAAATATAAAAGTCAACCATAGTTATTACACAAAAAATGCATTGCAAGGGCATTACAGTCATTTTATGGCTTAGTGAGTACGCTGATCAATTTGTTGAAAGTTCAGGGGTACCCCATGCACATTTCTAAAACTTTGGGTACCATAGGCATTTCATCAAAGTATAGGGTTACCACAGAAAATTTCCGATAATTAAATTGATTAGATTTGAGGTAATCATTCCTCCTAAGTGTGAATGCTATATATAACACATGAGATTGATGATGGAGACTCCTCCATCCATTAATGGAATGTTTGATGATTCCAATGATTTGTTGATGGGTTAATAAACCTTAAGAGAGAGGCGAGTGAGGCGATGATGGAGATGACAATAGTTATTGGGGGAATCATAAAGTTCACACGAACTTTGAATATAAAATAATTAGTTTGGGGAACATTCACTTTGGCGTAATCTAATTGAGGAAAAATGCCAAAAAATGATCATGTAGGGGCAAAGCAGTCATTCAAGTCATTTCTTTGGTCGGAAAATGGGTTCAAGTGTTTAGAATATGTGAAAATATAGTTCAAATGTGGTTTTGTGCAAAATTCATTTCACTAGGTGGTTCTTCGCAAAATGTTGTATTTATTAGGGGGTTTCCAACAAAATTTTCAGCTTATTAGCTAATGTTTTGTGCCACATGAACCTACATAATCTTCTATACTATATTAGAAGTCAATTCTTGAGAACTTTAGTGTCAAACTTTTGATTTTCAATATTACCCTCATCTATCACCCACATTCCCAACTAACCTTGAGGATTTAAATGTAAATAACAAATTAAAAACCCACCGCCTGTAACTGCCGACAGTGCTAGCAGCGTTCAATGAGCAAAATTATTACTACTCGTAATTACTATCACTATTTTTTTTTTTTCTACTTAAATCTCCTATTCCCACCCACGTTCTACAACCCTTGGCTACACATTTAGTCATTTACATTTTTTTCTTTTTTGCTTTTTTCCCCTAAATCTCTTTCTTCTGTCTTCTTTTTTCCATTTACTGTAAACTGCCTCATATGAACTGCCTGATATTCTAAACTACCTCATATATTTGAACTGCTGCAATGGCGTCACACACACACAAAAACTGCTAATCAGTTTCCTTAACAGTACTATACCCAATTCTAATTTAAATTAAAAAGGAAAAAAAGAATGCATTTATATCCGAAGTTGCTATCAGAAAAAGAGAAGTTCTTAATTTTTTCACATCTCCATCCGGACGGTGAACAGTTCTTACAATAACTATGGCAATACATTTTCCTAATTCGAGAATTTTGTTCTTCTTGCATAGTGACATCGTAGTTGTCTTAAAATTTGCATTTATTTTTTTGCAGGAGAAATAAAAGAAGAACAAGATGAAGAGAAATAAGAAAGTTTTGAGGTCTATAGCAAAAATATTAAAGGTAATTATGTCTTCTTTTTTGTTGAAATTCTCTCTCCTTATTTATTTACCTTTTGTCCATTAATGGGCTATTATGTGCAGTACTATGAAATGATTGTATGCAATTTTTATTTCATCGTTTGACTTTGGTTATGCCAATTTATGCAACAAGTATGAATACATGAGTTGGTAATTGTGTTTTTCTCTATGTCCTCTTAAAATAATTTCCATTTATTTTCGTTCAATTGGTATACAAAATTAGGTATTGCATGAAATGTAACTTTGGTCATTTTTTCTTTTCTTTTGAAACTTTTTAATCATAAGGTTGTCAAAATTAATACTAAGTTTTTTTTTTTTAAATAAAGTACGCACACGAGCGATAAAATACTAGTGTATGTTAATTGTAATACACCGGAATTTAGGGCTCTTTAAGCAAAGTTTAAACATTGATCAGTCACGAACTCTTGGTGCATTATCGCCGTAGGTGATGTACATATATCACTAGCTCATCTTATGATTTAGACCAATTTTCCCCCCAACAACCCATGAAGAATTTAAATAAAGTACTCATGGGTTCCTCCAACACATAATATTTAGGTGTCGCTAATACACACCAATAAATAAATTACTAATTATAGATAAGAAAAATTAAATATATATTATCATTGCTTATTTATAGAAGGACATCTTGCATGATCCGTTCCAAATAGTTATTCTTTCGCAATGTAGATATTTTTCTACAAGTTTTATTTAACCAAAAAAAAAAAAAAAAAAAGGTTTCCAACACCTTTATGTGCTCGTATAATAAAGATGGTTCCTCATGCATATATAAAGAGCGGGAGAAATAGAGAGGGTACCATGCAATTCCAAGTTTAATGTTAAAAAGATAGGTATCATTTCTTAATAGTTGAAATAATCATATCATGAATGTGCTTGACTATGAGTAGTTGAGAGATGAGTGGCTTCATGATAAGTTTCCTAGAAAATGCGGAGTTGATGACGTAGGAAATGATTGTATTGATATACGAGAACAATCTTCAGTCCAACAAGTATTTCTTTGGTAACCTTAAACCTTTCTAGAACACATAATGTTATTAAGAACTAATTGTTTAGGCTAGAGACTGAAAGCATCCATTGAATACTTCAAGTCAAAAGAAAGACACACCTTGTTGTAAGACAATAGTATCAAAATCAAACTTACCCAAGTGGCGGTGCCTCTGCCTCCAAGTATTCTGATTAATTTTTCAATTAATCTCATGTATGTTTCTCTCTTTCCCTCTCTCTTACTTAAATCCCTCTTTTGTGAGTCTAGTTGACAGTATTTATTTGTTGGGTTGCCTATTTGAGCTTCCCATATCCCTTAGAGTGCAGTGCATCTCCCCTGTCCCTTATTGCTTGCCTGTGTTCTTTATCAATCGGTGTGAGTGGTGTGCTTGGTTTGAGTTTGTTCCTCTCTGAGTTATGGATTTTAAAGCTGTTGTAGTTGGTAATTCTGAGCTTACTAGTGAGCCTGTTTTTGTTGATCTTACTGCTGATGTGGATGCTACTTTTGTGGCCCCCCCTTCCCCTCCTCATGTGATCCCAGAGATTCAACTTGAATTTCTCACTCACCCTTCCCCGGCAGGGTTTTGTTTTGATGATATTCCTAAAGTCCAAACTGATTTTAAAATTTATTTTGACACCTGTCTTTTTGGCAAACCTTTTGGTCTCTTTGTTGATATTAAAGCTTTAGTAGCTAAAACCAAAAAAGATTGGGAATTTGTTAAGTAAGGGGTTGAGGTTATGGATATGGGTAATATGTGGGTTATGTTCAGATTTGGCTCAGCTGAGGACAAGACTGTTGTGTGGAATGGGCGTCCCTGGCATGTCCAGGGAACTTTGCTTGTCCTCATCCCTTGGAAGAGTAGCTTTAAACCTTATGAGGAGCAGATCAAATTTGTAGATTTTTGGAATAGGATTTCGAAATTCCCAACTGAACTCTTTAACTTTTCTTCAGTTATGGCTTTTCTTAAGTACAACAATATTGGTACTTTTGTTAAGTTTGAAGATTTTACCACTGTTAAGAAAGATTTAAAGTTTTCTAGAGTGTGTATTAATGCTGATGTTACTGGCTACTTGAAAACTTCTAGTGATGTGCCCAGAAGACATGGTCTAGAAACCTATGTTATCTGGTATGAGAATTTCTCAGTGGGTTGTGCTTGCTGTGGGGCTTCCTGCCATGCTATTGATTCTTGCCCCTTTATGTCTGAATCCTCTAAGTTGGTTATTGTGAAACTGGTGGATGATCCTGTCCATAAAGCCAATCTTGAGAGGAACTTAAAGGTAGCTAGGGAGAGAGCTCAAAATGATTCCATGGCTGAGCAAGACAAAAGTGGAATCTTGTGACTCTCAAAGCAAAAGCTAAGTGAATNAAGAAATATACTAAAGCCACTCCTAAAGGGAAAGCTGCAGCCAAAACTACCACACCTAAAGCTTCATCTGGGCATCATGTCTCTCTTGAAAGTGTATAGGATGTATGCAATGTGACCCCTATCTTGCTTGCTTGTGATGTCTCTGTGAGTATCCCAGCTACTAGTAACCCTCTGCATGTGGTAAGTAAGCCTTCTGGTGGTGCTGAATCCATCAACCACCCTGGCCAGGGCCCAGTCCCACCATTGGCAAGTTGATACCCTCTGTGAAAAGCCCATCTTTGCTGCTTAAGGATTCTCAAAAGGTTGGGAAAGGTAAGCAAAAGGTGTCCTCTTCTGCTGCTTCTCAGTTGGTTCTTGTTAGTGGTGGGCAGGGCACTCTGGTGGGCTACCCCTCTCATGATGAGAACTCCCTTCTTATGGCTCCTCTGTGTCCCTTACTCTCTAAGTGCTCAGATATGCCAACTCTGGTTTCTGTGAGAAAAGAGGAAACAAGTAGGATTCTTGTCCCTTTGCAAGCCTACTACCCTGAGGAATGGGACCTCTCAAACAACTTTGGCCCTGGAGAGTGACATTGGTGAGGTTCAACTCCCTCCTGCTACCTCTACTCAGAGTTATGGTTAATTTTGAGGATCTTGCTCCTCCTCTTGCTGAGCTTGCTGCCCTGCTGTGTCGTCTATGCATTCTATGAGCTCCACTAGCTCTATTTTGAAGCTTATCTTTGACTTTGAGAAGCAACCTGCCTCTGTTTCCTCTTTTTCAAACAAATCTGACTCTGCTAAGAGGAGGGCTCAAGAGGACATGTATGAGGATTCAGCCTCTTATTCTCTGAAGAGGACCAAAAATTAGCTCTTGTTCTTAGACTCTACATCAAGACTATGTTCACTCTTATGTATTTGTGTTAATGAATAATGTAGGCTTTTGGAATGTTAGGGGAGTGGGTAAAAAGAATTTGGATGAAGAAGTAAATTATTTTGTAAAATCCATAAGATTAGCCTTATGGGTCTAGCAGAAACCAAATCTCATATTGTGCCTTGTTTTAAAGTAGCAAATCTGTTTGGTTTCCCTTGTTTGGACTATATCCCTTGCATTGGTATGACTTGTGATTTATGGCTACTCTGGTCTAGTAACAATATTTTTGTTACTATTATATTCAAAGGTGTAAGATTCTAAGTGTTATTGTCTCTGACTTCTTATCTCCTTCAATTTCTGTATTATTTTTTGCTATGCACCTCCTAATCCATCTTTTAAGAACAAGTTTTGATCAGATTTATCTGACTATTTGACCTCTCTTGATTTTCCCTTTGTTATTATGGGAGACCTCAATGAGATTTCAGGTCCTCAGAACAAACTTGGTGGTGCTCAACCTTCAGTAGCAAGATTCTCAAGGCTGATTGAATTTTGTTTCAAGTTTGATCTCATCAATTTTCCCTTTACTGGGCTGCCTTACACCTAGAGCAAGAAAAAAGAAGGTTCCCACAATATTTGGAAAAGATTGGATAGAGTTTTAGTTTCCTCTTCATCGCTCAATGATTGTAATAATATTTTTATTTCACACCATGATTTTTTTTTTTCATCAGATCACTGCCCTATAATTTTGTATACTAATTTATCTAGCTCTTTTGTTATCCCCCCATTTCATTTTGAAAATGCATGGATTAACCATGGGGGTTTTGAGAAAATTGACTATAAAGCTTGGAGCTCTAGAGTCTAGATTAGAAGGCTCTAAAATGTTTCAGGTCGTTGGTACGAGTAAGCTGTTAAAGGCCCAGGCTAAAGTATGGGCCAAAACTTCTTTTGGTAACATTCATAGACAATTGAAGCAAGTAGAAAGTGATATTATTAATGTGCAACATCAGCTTCTTGCCACCCCTCTTGAGGAATGTTTGGTTACCAAACAGCAACGCCTTTTTAAGAAAAAATCTTGTCTCATCAATCTCAATAAATCATATTGGCTTCAAAGGTCGAGGGAAAAAAAATCTCCTCTTAGGTGATAGACACACATCTTATTTCCAAACTAAAGCTACTATTAGCCGCAATCGCTCTAGTTCATATTCAAGCTGGGGATGGTCCTAATTTTACTAATCAGAAAAGTATCTCTGAGGTTTTGACTAAGGAATTTAAAACACGGTTTCTAAAAGACAACCCTTGTTTTCTTATTATTGTTGAGGATCTCCAAGATATTGATAATGAAATTTCTCTTCAAGATAACGAGTATCTAACTAGGCCAGTTTCGAGTCTAGAGATCAAGGAGGGGACGTTCTCTCTCTCCCCCAATAAGTCCCCCGAGCCTGATGGTTTTCCGGGAGTTTCTATCAAGCATATTGGCATATTATTGGGCCTTCGGTTTGTATAGCACCAAAAGCTTTCTTCCACTCCGGCAAGCTTCTCAAGGAAGTTAATCAAATTTTTTTAGCTTTCATTCCTAAAATTGATAACCCTTTATCAGCAAATCATTTTCGTCCAATTAGCTTATGTTCTACGCTTTACAAAATTATTTCAAAAATTCTTACTATTAGACTTAAAGAGGTGATGGCTAAACTTATTCACTCGTGTCAAGGAGCTTTTGTAACTGATTGATGCATTCAAGACGATATCTTGCTAGCCCATGAAGTTTTCCATTCTTTCCGGTCTAAACAAGACAAGAGTGGTTGGCTAGCCATTAAGTTAGACATGGAAAAAGCTTATGATAGACTAGATTGGAATTTTATTGAAGAGGTCTTGCGGAAAATTGAATGAGCCAGACTCCACTTTTCGAGCTTCTAGAGGGCTCCGCCAGGGGGACCCTCTCTCTCTTTATCTTTTTATCTTTTGTGCGGAAGTGCTAGCCCGTAGACTGCAGCAGGAAAGTAAAATTTCTTCTGAGAATGTTGGTATCAAACTCTACCAAGGGGTGGAAAAGTTACCTTTCCTTACCTTTGAAGAAGATACTATGATTTTCGCCCGTGCGTCTAGTCAAAGTTGTATTACTATTAAATCTATTTTGGATAATTATTGTCGTATGTTGAGACAAAAAGTAAATTTTGATAAGTCAACATTCCAATGCACTAAAAATATTGATAGACGAACTTTGGAATCGTTTAGGGTATTTTGGAATGACGAATTCATCGAGTCTTGACAAGTATTTGGGCTGCCCTATTATTGATGATAGAGTGAACATGGATACCTTTGCAGAAGTAGTTGAACGTACCTCTAGTCATCTTTCTAAATGGAAAGCAAACTCTATTTCCTTAGCCGGCAGGGGCACCTTAGTCCAAGCAAACCTGGCTTCGTCTCCTATTTATACAATGCATAGTTTTATGTTGCCTCAAGCAAATCTTCAAGGGCTTGATAGGGTTAATCGTAACTTCCTCAGGAATAAGTCTACCGATTGCAAGGCGCCAAATTTAATTGGTTGGGATAAGAATTGCCAGCCAAAAGACTTAGGCGGTCTGGTGCTCCATAAGTCAAAGGTTGTTAACAAAGCTATGCAGATGAAACTCCTTTGGAGGATTTTGTTGGAACCTAAAAATATGTGGGTTAAAGTTGTAACTAGGAAATATCTAAAAGGCCAGGACCTCTTATCTCCCCCAAAGGCTAAAAAGTGTTCATGGCAATGGAATAATATGCTCAACTGCAGAGATATTTCTCGACAAGGTTTTCGGTGGCAAGTTGGGGATGGTAAGTCTATCAACTTCTGGTATGACCATTGGGTATCTCAAGCTCCCTTGAAGGATCTTTTTTCTCAATCTACGTCTGATGATCCCCTTTTTGATCTGAATATCGCTGTTAATATGTTTTTTGGCATTGATGGAGGGTGGGATGTGACTCTTCTTGCAAGAGTAGTCCCTCCGATTATGATTGAGGCTATTTTAGGTATTCATCTACCATCTAATTCGGTTCCAGATAAGAAGAATTGGGGTTTCTCATCCTCTGGCATGTTTACAGCTAGATCTGCCAAGGGTATCCAACATATGTTTCACATAAGTGTGCTTTTAGTTGGATATGGAAGCTTTGTCTTCCGAATAATAAAGATTTTCCTTAGGAAATGTTGTCTTAATGAGTTGCCTACTAAAGCTCGACTCTGTGAGAGTCATGTGTTTGTTCCTTTAAACGGTGTTTTCTGTAATCATCACTTTGAGGATAAGGAGCATTTGTTCTTTGACTGTGTTGTGTTCTAGCAAACATGGTCTATGGCCTCAAGTTTGTTAGGGAAACACATAGATATCTCTGTGAACTCATTCGCCTCGTTTCTAGATAATTTGAATTTATTACATAATCGACTTGAGGAGTGGAATTTCATTCTATTAATGATTATATGGTGGCTCTTTTGGTTTGCGCGTAATAAAGTCGAGTTTGAGAACCTTTCTACAACCCCGCATCAAATTGCTTTCTCTATTCGGAATAGTTTCCAGGAACAAAAGGCTCTAAGTACCACTTCGGAAAGTAAGCTTTTTCGAACTTTGGAAAAAGAAGCAACTCCGATAAAACTCCTAGGATGGATGTGTCTTGGATACCCCCTCGGAGCAACTATGTTAAGATAAATTTTGATAGCTCAAAAATCAACGGTTATAAGGAAGCGACAAGATTTGTTATTAGGGATTTTGGGAGAGAAGTGGTCTCTTCAAGAGCTAAGCCGTGTGACTCAACCTCCGTGCTGGTTGCAAAAGCTGTAGGTCTCAGGGAAGGAGTAAAGGAAGCGAGGAGATTGGATCTCAAGAACATTACAATTGAAGGTGACAATTTAGCTGTTATTAAGGCAATCAGGGGAGAGTGGCATATTCCTTGGGCTATCGAAAATATAATAATTGATACTCGTCAAGATTTAGTTCATTTTGACAATGTCGAATTTTTGCATTGTTTTAGAGAAGCTAATAGTGCTGCAGACTACATGGCCAGACTGGGTCATAGCATCTCTCAACTATTACTTTGGTCAATTCCGGTTGATCAGTCCCTAGCTAGTATCCTAGCTCCGGACGGTTTAGGATAACCATGAAGTGGGTTACCTTGGTCTTCTTGTCTTTTCACAAAAATAAAAAATATCTTCGTTCATGAACCTAAATTAACATCTCGCACTTGCTTTTAAGTCATTTGCTGCAATGAGCGATGAAATCACAACTGAAAACGAAATTGCAACATCAACAAAACAGGAAGACATTGTGATTGAACAAAGGAGGAGAAAGAAGACAGCCGTGAAAGAAGAACAAAGCTTCATCAGTCATCACTCTTTATGAGTTTCAGAGACTCATTAGTTTTAATGTAGTCTGTCCAATAGACATCAACTATCATTTTGAAATGAGTTTATCAGCAAGATAAACATATAGTTATCATAATAGTTGCTTAAATAAGCCCCCACCAAAACAGACCTGTGATTTTCATCTTGCTGAAAGCAGACCATAATATTATATCAAGCAAATGACAGGAAAAACAAAAATGGAAGCATACATTCTGCTAATTACTACACAACAAATTAGAAGTCAATCCAAGGAAGCAGCCACCTGTAGAGTGGGGGTAGTAATCACAAAACACGGGATGAGGGACAATGCCAGAAGTGAGAATAACGAGAGCCTTGCCTTGTAATCCCAGTCAAATGGCAGCAATAAATTGCTAACAAAGAAAATAAATGGAGGCGAAGAACAAGGAGGTGGTTAGTGGTGGCGTTTCTACAAAGCAAACCACAAATGAGAAAGGCCTCCAAGTACTACCCCTTTAGTCTTGTAGAGAGAAAACTTGAGCATTTTTGAAATTTCAAAAAAATTCATGGTTAAAATTGTGTCATATCTTTCCAAATGAATGGTAGGAGGTCGCTACCCCATTAAGGGTAGCTAAACCACAAGTCAATGAGGATGGGCAGGATACAAGAGGAAGTACTCCACATTAAGAGCAAAGCTAACCATGATATCCACCTTTGACTTCTAGTTTATCAGCAGATAAATCTTCACGGTATAAAAGGAGCCAATTTTCTTACCCTTCAATTATAGTAACAGTCAGTAATCTGATTTGCAAAATGAATAGCACAAGAGGTTGGGATATAAAGTTTAACAATGTGCGGTATATTACATCCTAGCAAAATATACAGACATAAAAACAGCCAACAGAGTTGAATCAGCAAGTACTTGGGTTAGAAGCAAAGAAACCTTGGTTTGTACTTTGTACAGCAGGTACATGACACCAATAGATCTTAGCCCTTCAGAAAAAGAATTGCTTGTCTTCCAGACTCACCAGCCCCTTTCTCTCCCTCCTATTCTTCGTGCGAGCTCTAGATCCTTTCTCACTACAACAGAACAGAAGCACAATAAATAACTTTTGACGAATAACAACAAAATGGAACGAAACTGAAACAGTAACATCAGAGAGTAGAATCCATCAAGTAGCAAAGTCACAAAGAATATCATGTTTTCTCTAGAGATGAGACAAATGCTAACTCAAGGATCTAGCCTCATCTTTCTTTTTTCAAGCCAAAACCACCATATGCTTTTTTACAGGGCGGCTGCTTTCCTGAAATATACAATTATATGGCCCCAATATTCAAGCAGCATGTTCTAGACAATCAACAAAAGGATCACGAAGAACTGTTCTCCCCTCTCTTCGTCGTCTAGAGGGAAAAGGCATTGAAGCATCCAATAAACATAGCAACCTTAAAGTAACAAAAGTACAACATAGGGAACATGACGTTAGTTAAGTGCAAAATGCTGCAAATTGGATGATTACAGGCAGCGGCAGCATAGTTAATGGAATGAAAAGCAAAGAGTCACACCCACATACCAAAAGCAAATGAATCAACAATGAGGTAGCCCCCAATAATGTGAAGTTCACATAGACTTTGTTTAAGTAATGGAAATATAGCAACTACTTGATAGTAATGACATCATAGACTTAAGTTCAGACATTCAATGCATGACCGTAAGTCAGTAACTAATAGACACAAACATATACAATACTAAATTCAAATTCAAACATGGATAAAAAACTTCAACGAAGAATAGACAATCAACAGTGTTATATTAGATACATGACAATTGCTTCATATGAATAACGGTTTGAAAGTTGTAGCCACTTTATGCATGATTAGAGCAACCGCTACAGAAGTAGAACCCAAAACTTACTTAGAGTAACTCTCCTTGCATGGATAGCGCACAGCATACCATCTTCAAATAAACGGACAATGAAATCCTCCGCGGCCTAGAATACACCAATTGTTTAGCACAATCAAACAAGATTAATAATATATTTGCCCGAATATGTGTTGTGATTCAAGAAATTTCCAGAATTATCAAATGCAAAAGAAAACAAATTTAGTGGCAAACATCTATAAGCAGTTAAAACATCATTTAGAAGTTCTGAAATTCTTAATCCAAATTCTAAAGCATCACTAGTGGAGTCACAAACTTTCGTTAGAAGAACAGTAAAATTCTCTGAAGTTTGCAGAACAGGAATGTAACTTTCAAGCGTCATAAAGAAAGTGCAAGTCCCTTAAACTGTCCCTAAAAAATAGAATCAAGGGCAAGGAACATAAACTGTTGCCGTAGAGTGTTGTATTACCTACCTTTAAGTGCAACTGGATGGAGCATAATCTGGAGTTTTCTTCTGGGGTTGGCAAGCTTTTCTTAAGTTTGTTTGGGGCCATGTGGTACAGTGGCACATTTGGCTTCGTTATGGGCTGGGGCATTTAGAGGGTGTCCCTAAATGATGTCCAACGGCATTCGATTGAGTTGTAATTAGTTTCTTTTCCTGTCATTTTGTAAGACTAGAAATCCTCTTAAGGTGCCATTCTTTCCCCTTATTAATGCAAGTTTTTTTCTCATCTCATAAGGGAAGAAAAAGAAAACAAAAAAAAAGAAAAAAGGTTAGGCCCACACATTGAAAGGAAAGGAATCTAGCTTGAAGTTAGTGATATCTAGAAATCATTTATATCAACCATTTTAAATCTTTTTTTTTTTATAACATGGGTATCCGAACTGTGCCTCACTAATTCCATGAGCGCTGAAGTTAACGACCAGGAAAACCTTCAGTGGTCCTAAAGGGACTCAAACAAAAGACCTCTAGAATAGATCTTAGAGCTCTTACCAGTTGAGCTACCCCCTCAGGGTTATCAACTATTTTAATTCTAGTTAGCTTAAACATAGCATTCAGAAAGAATAGAAGATTTAAGAGAGACACACGGCCAAAAGAGGTATAACTAGGATCAAATCTGAATTGTAAGAATAATAAAATACAAATTGAGGAAATTAAAACGAAGATAGTAAATAGAGAAGGTTACATAATGGAAACTAAGAATAATGTGCACAAGTGACAATGAGAATTGCACATTTGGTAAAGTAAAATATGTTAAAATTGAGAAAAGTTGGTTGTACCTCTTGGATTGCCATCAATGCTTCAGCCTGCCAACGACTAACTTCAGGCGCCAACCGATAAGTAATTTCTTTCACCTGGATGAAATTGAGCCCATCAGCATGGATAACTAAAAAATAATTGCATACAATGATGAAACATAGAAAGCAAGATCCAAAACAAGCAAAAAGGCATGCACTCTTAACTCACGGACAGACATATAAATATATAATAATGAACATTAAAAGATGATTGAATAGATTGGATACACAATGAACATATAAAGCTGGAGGTGTGTACAATGTTCAAAATCAATATTAGAAACTTGACATACCACATTATTACCAGAATACTAATGCTGCTGCAATTATAAACTACTAAATAGGTCAAGAGAGAGAAATGAGCCATACATAATCCAATAAACAGAATCAATCAAGTGATGAAGTACTCCATTTGACATGTATGTCAAGGTCTTGAAAAAGAAAACTACGCCATTTACATCCGGTTATTTTCATAAACTAGCATCATATCAACGTTTGTTTTTCAAAAGAATGGTATTCAATTTACAGTTGAGTTGTTTGAAGATAAACTTCACCTAAAACTTAGGAAAGGAAAAAAAAAAAACTGAAACGTGAACAAAAATCATCTTTTTGGGACACGGATGGAAAATTATGTAATAAATAATACAACACCATTTAACCTAAATACCTTTTGCCATTTTATTTCCTGAACATATGGAAAAGGCAAGTTTAATGTATACTAGGGCTATCCAAGCCATGGCTACTAACAACATAAGACTTAAGCTTCTTAATCAACATAGTACTATATTGACAATAGCTATTAGCTAGTAATGAAAGGAAGCGGCATTTCCTGAAATACATGAAAGAAATCAAGAGCATCATCAAGATTTGTTTCCGGTTGAAACCAATAATCTTAGCCAGTTGACATTTGCACAATCAAACATGAAAAAGGAAAGGGTTTGCCTCTTCCTTTGTGTGGCTATGGATGTGAAGGGATGAAGTCCTGCAACAATTGTTGACTCCAACAATGATGGGAAATGCCTCTAAAGGCTTGGAAATCTTGCATCGAGGACATTGATTAAACAAAAAAACAAAGTGATTATTAGACAAGGAGAAGAAAGTGCTATCAGAAGTAGCGAGGTACGATGTAATCTCCTTCTCAATTATCTTTCTTCGAGGAGACACACGATTGTGCTGGAGGCTACCCAGGAGGCCAAGACATCATTAATCACGACCATCTTACGATAACATCACAAGACTTAGCATCCTTGCATATATCCTCATCCACAACCTCCATATTATTGTATTAACCACCTTATCATCCAACAAGGTGACACAACTAGGGCTATCCAAAATCGTTTATTGATATAGTTTGTGTAGTGGCTGAGAAAAATGAAGGAGCAACAAAGGTATTGTTCCTAAAGTTATGAAGTTTAACCAACATAATTGTCTTAGGCAAACAATGATAAAAGCTACCTTGTTCACCTTTGATAATTTTATCGCATGTCATTGGAGATGGTAGATGATGATTACAACGCCTTCATTCGACAATTGGGGCTTGAATCACTGGTGAAAAACTTATTCTTTTCCAATCTCCTAAAATCCTTGAAACCAACATCGTAGTCCATACTCTCATTGTTGTTGATTTGAGTTGTTCATGATATTCTTAACTAACAAAGGATTGAGGTAAGGCTTTTGAAAGCTATTCAAATCCTTCTAAAGCCTATCACATCTAGATAAGAGTTCCCCAAAGGAGTACTTGACTTTGGAACTTGTTTTTCTATTCCAACTTCTTTTTCTTTTCCAACTAGTGTTGCCACATCCCACATCCTTTTTCTTTTTCCACCACTAGACAACTTGCCATTAGTTCAACCCTCTCTAATTCTCTCAAAATGTCCCTATGTTTAAGCACAAGATTCAGAGCCTTTCTCAAGATTACAACAAGCATCCACAAATAGTTTCAAGTCCAACAAGGCAATTAAGAGGGTTAAACTGCAACACAAAAGAAGACGAGTTCCTAACTTCTCGAAACTTGCCAATATAGGATCACGTGCTGCAAGATCAAGAGCCAAAGCTAAAGATAAATAACCCAAAAAAACCTCAATATTAAGTATTACCCTCATCCTTATGAGAGCCATCCAATGAGAAAATTAAAGAAACTAGATCCTCATCATAGTCCCCCTTCAAAAATTAGAGGATAAGGCGGTAGAGAAGCTCATTATAATCCATTGCCAAAAGCAAAATGTAGAATAGTACAACAAGCCAGAACTGATGACAAAACCAAATCACATAAACCACCACTGCAAAGATAATCACAAAGATACTAGCTAAAGTAGAAAGTGAACGCAAATAAAATTAGAAAGCATAAACTAGGAGACAATGAACTTGAGCAAGCCTGAAAATCTATTGCCCAAATGGTTGAAAGGACCAACCTATAATTATCCTACATGTGTGGAAAAATCTAAGATAATGATGATTGCAGGATTGAAGCAACTGAGTGTAGATAGTTATCAACCTCCGCGTAAACATACCTCCCTGAGTTTAATAAACACATGCGAAACTGAAAATATGGGCCCGTATAGAGTTCAACTCAGGTGCTAAAAAGCATACAAACATTACCACAGTCACAATGTAGCAAATACAACACATTTTAGGCAGAAAAGGATATAATAAGGCACACTTCCGGAAAAAAAAAACACACACACACACACATACAGTGCGGATGAATGGAGCGGCTGGAATAAGGAGATGAGTAGTCTTCTGCAGCTTCCGGATCTCCCTCAACGCGACAGTACCCGGCCTGTAACGATGGGTCTTCTTGGTCCCCGCACCCCCGGCCCTGACACAGGGCAACCAGGGCGACTGCCCAGGGCCCATCACCGATGTTGCACGGAAACGGGGACGGGGAAATGGCAAAATAATGATAAAACAGCAAGTCCACAACAACACCACTTAACGAACA
>BSSO01003754.1:0-15818 GCA_030267885.1 Mesembryanthemum crystallinum
AAAATACTCATTGTTTCACACTCTCTCTCATTGTAATTCTATTAAACCCTTAGGGGCAATATTAGAAACAAAACCCCTTTCTTTTGATTCCTTAATTTTCGTGCCCAAATAGTTTGTAAACATTTGAAAAGTACGGAGGGAGTATTTAATTTGGTTGTTTAAGTTTTAACAATTCCCATGCCATTCGCATCCATGAAAATAAAAATAATTTCCATGCCGTCATGGCGAGCAAAATTTCTCAGAGACCCACGGACCATCAAGTCTTGTCCAAAGGATTTGCTTTTTCTTTTCTTTTTTTTTTTTCTCCTTTGTGCCATTAATTATAACTTATTTACATGTTTAAAATGATTAATTTTGGGATTTTTTTTTTTTTTTTTTTTTTGTGTTTGCAAGGAGACGTGGCTAAAGGGCACCTCCTAACGCACGGCCTCGGATATTCCACAAATTTAGGTGCTCCTCAGGAGGCTAGAACCCGTAACCTGGTGTATAAGTTAAAGCTTGTTTACCATTGAACCAACACCTCTTGGGTTAATTTTAGCATTTTAATTACTTCTTATTAAATCTAGCATGCTTTGGTCATAATTACGATAAGTGGAGATACAGTGCCAATAATTTGGTCAATTACGGAGCAATGATTAAACCAAAACCCCACCAATAGCGGATGAAGTAAAAAGGTGATTAAAAGAAAACTATTTTCAAGAGGGAAAGGTTATTTTTAGTAATTGTCAATTTTTAACCCTGGTGATCCAAATATTGGTCTTATCTTTTTCTTTCTTTTTTTTTTTTTTTTAATGAGATGAATTCTTCATGACCTTACTAGTTATGTACAAATGGACATCTATATATCAATACACATCCACAGTTACTCATAGTTTACGGTTTGTAAGTCCTTTATAAAAAGCTCAAACATTTAAAATATGATCGTATAATTAGTTATTACTCCATTTGTTACCCGTGGATTCAAGTAACACATAACCAAGGCAGCAAATTAAGAAATAAAATAAGAGAATATAACGACTAATTATATATGAAGTCTCTAAACACAATCAAGTTTGGCTGAATCATAGATACATAACTTTAATGTTAGGAGCCATATTAGTAATGTATACTCCTTTTGTTGGAAGATTGTGATCGCGATAAAAGCTCTTGGTCTTGGTTTTAATACTGGTTTTAAACTATTGATATTAACATGGTAATCTGGGCTTATGAGAGCGATGAATGACATCTTTCTCATAAGAAGATTGAAATTGCTATTAACACTCGTTGTGACTCTACTTTTTTAGACAAAGAAGTTATAATGTAGAAATCCGACAGTAACAAGGTTACTGTATAAGTTCATATATGAGTAATATGGGTAAGAGTTTGCCCTTGATCGGTAGAGTGCTAATTTAGTGATTGATGTTCCTTTTCCTACCATAATATCTCAACTTGAAACACACTCATATAAATTATGTATTGAATTTTCTGCATAAATGGCAGATGCTTATAATCATATATAACTAACTAATCTAGTTGAAAAAGGTGGACAAAGTGATAGTACAAATTTCCACATAAAAACCCTTACATTGGCCAAAAGCAATGTGTGCCTATCATTAATCACAGAAAACAAACCAGACTAACTAATTAACAAACATCCAATGTTTTTGTTCACTTGTAGCTTTCATAAGCAAGAATTAAGCAGTTGTTGAAAACACACACTAATTAACAACATTGATATTAGTAGCTAAGGACAGATAAGTCTCAATTCCTTAATTAGAGATCTCCTAATTCATACGAAATGTGGTCTAATTAATTAGGTTGGTTAGATTCAAGGCATAGAATTCTAGCTAATCTTTTGACATTATATTAGTAATTTAATTAATGTTAAATGAAGGTTTAGCAGAGATTTGGTGATGACCTAATGATCTGGTACAGACTGGAATGATTGTCACTGTAATTTGTCTGATGTAGCACCTTTTGGGTCTTGGGATAATATTTTTTAATGATTTTTTTATTCCCTAACTAAGCACCTCGTGGATTTACCTGCATAACTCTGCAAGAAGTATACAAGTTAAATTGTGGTGGAAAAAGAACATGGCTTTGAGATCCGAAATCTTTGGACTTGAATGTTTGTCAAATAGGATGTTCTGATCTAGTTCAGACTTCCGTGCAAGTATGCATATCTATATATTATGGCAAATAAGAAGTGGTACTGTGTGAGCAAAAATCAGTATTGGAGGGATATTTGGTTGAGAAAAAAGTTATACTATTTTTTAGGTCGTCAATACCAATTTTTAAGTCATCAGTATAACTTTTTCTTTACTCAGTACTATCCGCCTGATATATCAGGCCGCCTGATATGATATTTTGTGATATTTTGGTTTCACTTTGCATGCTATTATATGGATTGTATTCTTTTATGAGTAAAGTTTTGCATACTAGGATGTTCTTTTATGGAGTACTAGATGTTGAGGATGATTTCTCATTAAGAACATTGGTGATTTATTAAAGGGTCTTTCTCAGCAGATGGTTTATATTCACTTTTGTTAATTTTGGAAAAAAAAAAAACACAAATTTAATAAAGTTTAATAATTAAAATATCAACAAACATTGTTATTGTTCGGACAAAATTAATAATGATAAGAACAACAAAAATAAGGGCAACCAATAACTAAGTTCAACTAAAATTAATACGATGAAAGTAGCTCTGAGAAGAACGCGGATAACGATAAATTCTCTTAAGAAAATGGATGATCTTTTAACAACTTGGGTGATAAAGGGTATGTTCACTTCAATTTATTTTGACTGAATTAAACTGAACTGAGGTGAATTGAACTAAATTGAATCAATAGCAATATGTGAGATGAAAAGTTAGTTATAGAAATGGAACTAAACTGATCTGAACAGATAAGTTAAACTCCCAAATTAAATCAAAACTGTAGAGGATGTTTCTTTCAAAAATCGTTGACTTTTCTTTAAAACCAATGTTACTTACATGAGGCATACAAATATACAATTATGGTCTAAAGAAATCTTATCACCTTCAGCTTATTTTGATTGAACTAAACTCAACTAAACCGACTAAAACTGAATAAAACTCGTATGATTTTAACCAACCTGAACTAAATAATTAGTAATATGCGAGACTATTTATTACTGTAATAATTTGTTTTCCTCCCAACCAAAAAAGAGAAAGGAAGCCAAAATCCAAAAACGTTGCTTTTCTGGGTCACCGAGTGGCATAGAGCGCCAAAACCCACCTTACCTTCTTCTTCCTCTCTCTCTCTCCTCTCTCTCTCTCTCTCTCTCTCTCCCTCCCTTGCCAAGCAACATCCTTCCTTCTTTTTTCGGTGTGAAAGTTGAAGAAAGAGAGAAATCTATGTATTGCCCAGCTTTCCTTTTCAGCAAAAAGAAAAAGAAACCCTGAGAAAGAACAAGTCCCAAAACTCCATTTCTGCCAAATTTCTCTAAATCGGGCCCAAACACTACTTAATTTCAAAACCAAACCCTTTTGCCATTTACTAACTGCTGTTACTTACTAGTGTTAGTGCCTGTCTATCATCTCTCAATCCATTTTCCAACTTTTTTCTGGTTTTCAGCTCTTCATATCTGAGGTAGGTCAACAATTCTCCATATATAAATCTTCTATAGTTCTTTCTTCCTGCATTTTTCACCCTTTGTGTTAAGTACCAACCCAAGATTCAATCTTTTTTTAACCTAGTCTGTTTTTGGTCCAATTTATGCAGAATTTGGCAACCAATTAAAACCAAAATGCTACTATGCTATAGTTTGTAACTATCTGTGATTTTCAACTTCCTCATATGGTTATATACTTATCTAGTGGTTCATTTCAAACTTTTGTTGGCAAATGCAATTGAGGGGGGTTGATTTGAGCTAAAACCCAATTGCTGAAAATGTCAAAATTACATACCCAATTTAGGCAAAGTGATAATCTTTTGATCCCCCCACCTCTTTTCTCCCCTCTCCCTTCATTCCCATCTCATTCTGTTAGCAGTAGCTCTCAATCTAGTAGCAAAATTAGCCCAGTTCTTCTTTTGGTGATAGTGATTGTAGCCATAATCTTCTTTGTTTCTGGTGTTCTTCATCTCCTCATTCGATTCCTTATGAAAAGACCCTCATTTTACTCCTCAGTTACACATTCAAATAGATACCCAGATAACCCTGGTTCTGATGCTCTTCAAAGACAGCTCCAGCAGCTCTTTCGGTTGCACGATTCGGGTTTAGACCAAGCTCTGATTGATGCTTTACCTGTGTTTTTCTACAAGGATATAATGGGTTTGAAAGAGCCGTTTGATTGCGCGGTTTGTCTTTGTGAATTTTCGGGTCAGGATAAGCTGAGGCTGCTCCCAATGTGTAGTCATGCCTTTCACATTAGTTGTATAGATACATGGCTTTTGTCGAATTCGACATGCCCGCTTTGTAGAGCGAGTCTTTTGAGCTCGGGATTGGAAAACCAAGAGTTTAGCTTGGATTACTGGAGGGAATTGTCGTTTGGTTGTTCCATCGACAGTGATAATAGTAATAGTAATAGTAATAACGGGCATTCTTTCCGTCTCAATAGTAATAAGCCTACTATAATGGAAGAGAACCCGAATGAGAGGAGGGTTTTTTCTGTTAGGCTTGGGAAGTTTCGGAGCTTGAATGGTGGCGGAGAGAAAGAGACGACTAAGGAGAGCGAAAAGGGGGAGACGAGTAATAGTACTACAACTACAACTACAAGCTCTAGTAGTCAATTAGATGCAAGGAGATGTTATTCACTTGGGTCATATCAGTATGTGCTCGCTGAGTCGAACCTGCAAGTGGCATTGTCAACTGAGACAGGTGCTAGTGGTCGTTGTGGTGGCGGTAGTGGTGGGATTAAGCTCGAGAAAACGATGGGGCAAGGTGGGAGTTTTTCGTCGGTTGATGGGGATGTTGAAGGGAAGAAGATTAGTAGGAGAAATAAAGGGGACAGCTTCTCTGTATCCAAGATATGGCTTTGGCCTAAGAAGAGCAAATTCCCAGGTTCTTCCGAAACCAATGTTCATGGTGGTCCTCGTTCTCTTAATGTTGTCTTGCCATTGTCTACTAGAGATCAGATTCTGGATCCTTGACAGATTTGCCTTGTTTTTGTAATACTACTATTCTTTTTGGTCGTCTTAATCGATTTATGAATCGCTATTTTGGAACAATGTTGTTGATCTTATACTCTTGTTGGTTTCTCTGAATTACCTTGGTTGCATACTGTTCTGATCTCTTATACTATATTAGGATTCATTTCTCTGACCAATTAGTGAGTTTCAATAATGGATTTGTACTTTGGAACTGCAAGACAAAGTATTAGGCTTTTTAGCATGTGATTTGTCCTACATTTCTATAACAAATGTCTTAATTTGAACTGTTTCATTTTTGGACCTGAGCAAGTCATACATGTTACTTTGTACTCCTGTTCTACCTCTTCCTGGGGTGACACTTCAACTGATTTGTGAAGGATTCTGCTGCTATCTGGTGCAGGGTAGACAAGTTTCTTTCCATCATATGTTACCTGTGCCAGATCTCAATACTCATGGGCACTCGACACTTCAAATATTTAGAGAATAACTAATTCCAACACCCAGATATGTCCCCGTGTTTAGACACTTGTAGCCCGAGTCCGAGTAACATAGTTTCCATATTTGATTTAGTAAATGAGTCACACAGGCAGATGCAAACTAGCTTCGATTCCAAGCCTCGATGTAATAAACTTTACCAGTTAGGCTAACCAGCTAACATCTGATACAGTCAAATGAAACTGTAGAGTGAAATAATTAAGCAAAAGTGAAGAAACAGAAGAAACATTTGGAAGATCAGCAAAAAGTAAGCAAGGAAAAACATAGATAATAGACTTGTGGTAAACTTTCCTTCTCCCACTCATTAGCAGGTAAAAGAAAAAGAAAGCATAAAAGACCACATAGATTCCAAATTGTCAGAAGTCTGTGAAAGTCTGCAAGGCTGAGAAATAACATGCCCCTTCATGTTATGATTGTCAAACAGCAATGAGTGTTTTTTTTGTTGGGCTCACTCTTTTCAAATGGGTTTTTGAGTAGATCTACTACCGTGGCACAATTTGAGACCAGGTGTGCTTGTTAAATGGGCTTGAACAAGACAACAGCAAGCAAGTGGCCCACATCATCACCAACACCACCAACAGATCACTGAAAATGCTGAAGTCAACTGAACTTGTTTTCTAGAAGGGCCACCTCCATAATCATAATCCATTCAAATGAGTGGCAAAAAATTGTAGCTGAAGTTTCTTGAGAGTTAGAGCTTCTAGTTGAGTTGAGGCATCTAATCAAAGGGTATGATGTTTTCTTTTGCATCAGTGGGGAAAATGTTCTAGAAAGTCGCCCACCAACGATTTTATGGGTGGAATATTTGGAAAAGGGAAAGCATAGAAGTTTTGGAAACAAGATAATACCCTCTCATTCTGCTGTTTTTTTGCTTGCGAACAAACACAGCCACACAGGTGGGGAAACATCTCATCTGGATAGTGTGCAGTTCATTCAAAATTTCAGAGAATGCGATCAGGTGGCAGACATTTTGGCGAAGGAAGCAACTCTCAACACAGAAAATTTCAATGAGATTGTCTTATGTTGTAATAGTCCCAAGTCTATTTGCTGTGATGCTGCTTTAGGAGATGCAGGAGGAACTCTGTTTTATAACACTTTGATGAAACTTTCTGTTGTAAACCCACTAATAGACTGATCTCAAATTTGTGTGTGTTAAGTACATGTATGAGTTGTTTGTTCCACATTGGAATATTAAGCTATAGAGAGCTTAGGGGTAGATTGTGGTAGATTCTCTAATTCCTTGATGTTCAGTGGGAGAAATGTACACTCTAGGTTTTAGTCGCATAACAATAACTTAATACTGACTCAATAGTCTTTTGATTGGATGTGGGAAGTTATAGTTTCAGAAAGTCCTATTTCCCGCTAATCATAACTTCCTGGGAAGTGCTAAAATATGTTTGAGATCGGGTAATTGACTTCCTATATGGCTCTATTTTGGGAAAGTGAAAGTTCTGGAAAATTACACTTCCCTCATTTTTATTAACAATTTTCTTTGGGGGCCAAAGTGATGAGTATAAACTATGCAGTTACTACTCTAGTAGCACAAGGTTGAAATCATAATTGTAGAGGACTAACATTGTAGTATAATAACAGCAGTATTAAGTTGGAGTACTCAATATACACTCCC
Source organism: Mesembryanthemum crystallinum (assembly GCA_030267885.1). Lineage (NCBI taxonomy): Eukaryota > Viridiplantae > Streptophyta > Magnoliopsida > Caryophyllales > Aizoaceae > Mesembryanthemum > Mesembryanthemum crystallinum. Next base: position 7,216 of record BSSO01003754.1, read on the forward strand.
TACACAATTGATTTTTTTATTTTGTTTTTGGGTGCTCTCCAGGAGGCTTAAACCCGTGACCTGGTGTATAAGCCAAATCTTGTTTACTAGTGGGCCAAACACTTCGAGTATGTAATTTAATACACACTCCGCATATGACGACGATATTGCAAGACAATCACATGGGTTGAATCCCCAATATTTGGATAATTGGGTATTTTTGTCGTCCAATTTGGCGAAAGAGCCCAAATGAAAACAACCAAAAAAAAAAAAAGTACTCACAATACGACCCCAAAGAAGCTTTTGATCATGTCACCCCACTGCTAAAAGGAAATGCCGAAACCCCTTTTGCAGCAAGACAGAACAAGAACAAACAAAAACCCCACTCTGTTTCTCTCTCACTCTCACTTCACTCCAACAATGGCGATAGACAAACCCAGAAGAGAGAGACCCACAGTAAAAGTCTCCAACATCCCCTTCACCGCCATAGCCCAAGACCTCCTCGACTTCCTCGAATCCGCCATTGGCAAAGGCACAGTCTTTGCCATCGAGATTTTCACCGAGCGCAAAAACTGGAAATCTCGAGGTCACGGCAGGGTCCAGTTCGAGACCCTAACGGCTAAATCCAAAGCCACCCAACTCGCGGATCGCAACGAGCTTGTCTTCAAAGGGTTGCCCCTTTCTCTCTCCAACTCGTACGAGGATGTCGTGGTTCGGCCCGTTGAGCCCAAGCATCGGACCAGTGAGGGTGATTTGTTTGTGGGTTTGATGGAAGAAGAGGAATTGATGCGTGTGGTTGAGACTTGGGAGAATGTTAGGGTCTGGGTTATGCCTGAGAGGAGCTGTATCGAGTTTCAGCTTGAGTATGATGGGAAATTTTACAAGTTGGAGGTTCAATTTGAGGATGTTTTTGAGTCTTTTGGGTGTTATTTTGCTGGGAAAGATCCTGCTGTTCTTCTCAAGGTATGAATTTTTTCTTTTCCCTTTTATAGTATGATAGTTTGATGGATGATATATAGCACATATTATGTTGATTGTTATATGGGGTTTTGATTTTTCTGCTTGTTTGTTTGTTTTATGATGATGTTATAAATAGCTGCTGTTAAGTTGATGTGGGTTGCTTATAGATTGTTGTTATCTCATGGGCATGGTGGGTTATGGTGAGGTGTTGAGAAGCTATCATGGTTACTCTTAATTTTTCATAAGATATTTTTGTCTTTGTATTTGGGAGATACTGCCTTGGGATTTCATTGAGTTCATCTTGTTGCCTCTTATCTCATCTCATCTCATTGTGGTGTTTGGTAAAAGTTCTGAACTTTTTCGGAAACAACCTCTCTACATGTTAGAGCTAAGGTTGCTTACATCTGGACCTCCCCAAACTCTGACCTCGGCAGGACTATTGCTGGGTCGTCGTTGTTTTTGTTGGTGAAAGTTATGTTGAGTTTTCGGTTTTCGATTTTGTAGTAGAATTGGTACGAAGGAGATAATGTAAGCATATAGTGGAATTAAGGCTAGTTAATGATATATGGGTGTTATCCAGAGCCAAATAGTAAGGAATTATGTGATGTTTACCAAACAGGAAGTCTGGGATTTTGAGGAAAGTCGTAGTTCAATTCTGTAGCAGTATTAGTATGAAGGAGATATTGAAAGCATATAAGCGAAATTACGGCAAATTAATGACATACACAGTACAGGCCCCATCGAGTCATAATCTCATAAAGTGGGATTTATTACCATACTGGGAGTCTTAGGGTTTATCAGTAGAGGCGGGCATTTCTTTCATTGAGAATATTGAATGATTTTTGTTCTTACCAGTGCTTACTTTACACATCTTCTAGATTTTTTTGGCTATGCAGTTAATTTAGTCATGTCATTACTAGTTAGTTTGTGCTATTTACATATCCACAAAGACGCTGAAATTAGCAAGTAGCTATGAACATGTGCTGTTGATGGCCTATTTATTTTGTGGAGGAACTACTTGTGTTGAAATTTGGAGGGACTTTGTTAAGCTAGTGAATGAGTGAGGGCCAATTTGCATAATAGTTGCAATATGATAAGATAAATGATGAGCTTTGTCCAACTTGGTCTGGTTGCTAAATCTACAAATACTATTTGCTTCTGCGATTATTATTGCTGTTTCTTTAGACGTAATATCTAAAGTTATTTAAATGCTGTCCTATACATTTCCTTTGCAGCTCAAGTATGCTCCAAAGATATACCAGAAGATTACGGGGCCCAATCTTTACACAAGGTTTAACGCTGACCGCTATCATATCTGCAAGGAAGATCTCGGGTTCCTTTGGGTTCGTACTACTGAATTTTCAAAGAAAAAGTCCATTGGACAATCTTCTGCAATCTGTTGGGAAATTAAAGAGAGATCATTGGCTCAAGATATTTTTTCTACCCTTCCCTATTATAAAAAAGATTTGAAAGGTCTGGAACTACTAGACTGGGATCAGTTTTCTCCTGTGTCAGGGCTTCTTCCTCTTGTAAAAAGTGAGGACATTTTGAAGTTGGATTATGAGATCCTTTTCCAGATCAACTCCCTTGTCCACACAAACAAAATTACTCTTCCTACCGTAGATACAGAACTGATTGATTTTCTTAGCACTTTGAACGTACAAACAGCTCTTATGGCTCTCCAGAAGTTGCACAAGTTGAGTTTCACGTGTTATGAGCCTCTTTCATTTATTAAAAATCAACTACATATTCTAGGGAGTTCACGGAGTAATAGTCCATCAGCACAAAGCCGCTTGATGAACGACAATATAATGAGTTGTCATAGAGCACTAATCACCCCAACAAAAATATACTGCATGGGTCCTGAACTGGAGTCTGCAAACTATGTTGTCAAGAACTTTGCAGAGTATGCCTCAGATTTCATGAGAGCTACATTTGTAGAGGAAGACTGGGGTAAACTACATGCACATGTTGTCTCAACCAGTACTGAGCAAGGCATTTTCTCTAAGCCTTATAAAACAGATATATATCACCGTATATTATCTGTTCTTCGAGAAGGAATAGTGATAGGGAATAAAAAATTTGAGTTCTTGGCCTTTTCAGCTAGTCAGCTTCGCTCGAATTCTGTTTGGATGTTTGCTTCCAATGACAAAGTGACTGCAGAGGATATCCGACAATGGATGGGTAGCTTTAGCAAGATTCGTAGTGTGTCGAAGTGTGCAGCTAGGATGGGCCAATTGTTCAGTTCTTCAAGGCAGACATTGGTTGTTCCGGCACAGGATGTTGAAGTTATTCCTGATGTTGAAGTGAATTCTGATGGGGTTGACTACTGCTTTTCAGATGGTATTGGAAAGATCTCCTTGTCCTTTGCTAGACAAGTTGCACAAAAGTGTGGAGCAAAGCAAACCCCCTCAGCCTTTCAGATCCGTTATGGTGGTTACAAAGGTGTCATAGCTGTAGATCGAAATTCCTTCCGAAAGCTATCTCTGCGCAGTAGTATGCTGAAGTTTGAATCCAAAAATCGGATGCTTAATGTCACCAAGTGTTGTGAGCCCATGCCATGTTATTTAAATAGAGAGATTGTAACACTTCTGACCACTTTAGGAGTTGAGGACAAGAGTTTTGAAGCATTGCTGCTTGAACACATGCATCTTCTTGGAAGCATGCTGTCAAGTAGAGAAGCAGCTTTGGCTGTGCTTGAGGGCATGGGTATGGGTGAAAATAACATTCTTGCAAAAATGTTGCGTCATGGTTATGAACCAAATGCACAGCCTTACCTCTTATTGATGCTTCGGGCATACCTTGAGAACCAATTATCAGATATAAGAGGTAGATGCCGCATTTATGTTCCAAAGGGGCGCATCTTACTTGGATGCATGGATGAGATAGGGATATTGAACTATGGCCAAGTCTTTGTCCGTTTAACCCTGACAAAGACAGAACTTGAAAATGCAGATCAGAGTTTCTTCCACAGAGTGGATGAGAAAACAGCAATAGTTGTGGGGAAGGTGGTGGTCACCAAAAACCCTTGTTTGCATCCGGGAGATGTGAGAGTGCTCGAGGCTGTATACGAGGTGGCATTAGAAGAGAAGGGTCTAGTAGACTGTGTGATCTTTCCACAGAAAGGCGAAAGGTAAGTATTGAAAAGAAGGATTGCAATGTGTTTGACCGTTTTAACTGCTTTTTTGTTGGTGCATTTTTGTTCGCATATAGGGATCATTTTGTTGGTATGCCCTTCTACATGTTAATGTTGCTTGGGACATATGCCTCACAGATACAGAACTCCTGACGTCATGTAGTGTGAACTCTTAATACTAGAACTATGGAGAATGCTCCTGTGAGCTAACTTCTTGTGTACTGGTGTATTTGATGAGAAGATTCTTGTGTAGATTTCATATCCTTCTTTCCTTAAATATGTTGTCTATTCCACATAGGTCCTGTCGATTTGAGCCACTACTTGGCAATCAGCATATCCTCTGCTATGGCTGATCGTTTGCTTCAGTGTATGAAGAATTCTAAATAGTACGAACACAAGAATAATAGTGCTTTCTGTATGCAGGCCTCATCCAAATGAATGCTCTGGTGGTGATTTAGATGGTGACTTATATTTCATAAGCTGGGATGAAAAGATGATCCCTCCCCGAACTGTGGCCCCCATGGACTACTCCGCATGCAGACCGCGTATCATGGATCATGATGTAACAACAGAGGTTAGTTATAAACCAAGTTGTCTCTTTCTGTTTTGTGGTCTACTCATTTAGTGAAACTCCCCGCCCTTCTGCGCGCACATACACTCACATAGAAACCTCTAAAATATGTTATGTAGTGGCTTTAGGCCTTGTTTGGTTGAAAGGTCTCAACTTACATAGGGAGTTGTAAAACTATGGAACTTCAACTTCCTAGGTAGGTTTTTGGAAGTAAACGATAATATTGCATAAAATTAAAGAGTTAAGTACAGACCAAGTTCAAAGAATGTAATTTGTTCTAATCAACCTGGGAAGTTGGACTTACCTCTCCGCCCACCCCCTCTCAAGGTAAGTGCAACTTTCCATGGGAGTTCAATTACCATAGAAAGGGTGTGAACCAAACCATGTTTCTCTTCTTCCTTGGAAGTTGAAGCTCCTTGAAAGTCTTTCTCAATTTTGCCAAACATTGCAGGAGATCCAACGATTCTTTGTTGATTACATGATCAATGATACACTGGGAACCATCTCCACTGCCCACTTGATTCATGCAGACCGTGACCCAGAGAAAGCTCTGAGTCCCAACTGTCTGCGATTAGCTAGTCTCCATTCTATGGCGGTCGACTTTGCAAAGACTGGCGCGCCTGCCGAGATGCCTCGGGTCTTGAAACCAAGGGAGTATCCTGATTTCATGGAGAGATTTGACAAAGCAACTTACATATCTCAAGGTGTATTAGGCAAACTCTATCGCATTACTGTTGCTACAACAATCCCAAGAATAGATCTCACTTGGTCAGTGGAAGTTGCCCGAGCAGCGTACGACCAAGAACTCGAAGTGCCTGGATTTGAGGCATTCCTCGATGTTGCAAAAAGCTGTAAAGAGATGTACATTGATAAAATGAGTGCATTGCTGATCTTCTATGGAGCAAACCACGAAGATGAGATACTGACAGGTAATCTTAGGAGCAAGTCGCAGTATCTGCAGAGGGATAACAGGAGGTATACAGAGATGAGGGATCGGATCTTCGTTTCCGTGAAGAGCTTGCAGAAAGAGGCGAAAGGATGGTTTGAGAATAGCTGCAACCTACAAGATCGTCAGAAAATGGCTTCAGCATGGTACCACGTCACTTATCACCCGTCTCACAGTCAAGACAGTGAGAACTGCCTGGGTTTTCCTTGGACCATTGGCGATGTCCTGCTTGCCATAAAAGCAGCTAACCGGCATCAACAACCCTGAACCTCCGCCTCTCTCCTTTCTGTACCTGGAGCTAATCGTGTCTCGCCATTTGTATTTGGATAATGCTGGTGATGTGTATGTATATGTAGATCAGTATGAAGACAGGAATGAAGTCGTCTAAGTAATAAGTACTAACCAGAACAATTAAGAGGATTAATCAATGAATTAGATGACCCAACCTAACCACCTTATGCGCCGTGGCGAATCTTAATCATCAAGCTTAAGATTAGTCAACTGAAAATTACTGATGGTTTGTGTAGATATGGTAATGTTGGTGATGTCTGGATCAAATTTCTTGTTGATTATGTCAGTTAAATTTACCAGATTCAACCCATGTTGCAAGTGTATGTTGCTTTGAATAGAGAAGCATGTGATTAGTTTATACAAGTTGGGTGGACCTTTGATTGACAAAGTCATCAACATTATGATTGGTAAGCTCAAAGAGTCGTCATCACCTTTGCCATTATTCGCGACGCGGTTCCAGGCCATTTGGGGCCTATCATATCTATATAATCATTATCATCATCATCATCATCATCATCATCATCATCATCATCATCATCATCATCATATATTAGTATAATAAAGTAGTAACTTTTTATATTACTCCTATATAGTTGTGCTATTTATTTATATTATAATAATATAAGGGAGTGGTGGCAGGCTGTCAGATGATTATTGGTGAGTTTGATCTTTATTCAAGCTTCCGAGCCAACTGTTTTTTCTGATCTCTTATCATATGTTGTGTGTAACACTCAAGGTTGCAACTTGCAATCATGAACTGGAATTGGTGCACATAAAAGCCTGCCCACCCCTCTTTCTTAGGATTGAGTTTGGTATTTTAACTTATTGGCATTCAAACCCTTTATCCAAATTTTGGTTTTATTAATATACTATGATGTTGTAATTAGTTTTAATTCATTTAGTTTCAGTTCAGTCAAGTTTATAGGAGTATTACTAAAAGTTGTAGTAGCTTTGAAAATTATGTATTTTAGCGTGAGTCAAAATTATGCATTTCAGCGCAGAGTCAATGACTAGTTTGTTTGGAATTTGGCAGACATTATTGTATCATACACGAGGAAAATCATGCCAACTTTTGATTGGTGCCCAAACTCTAGCTACCAGAAATGATGTCATAACTTATGAGGGATCATTACAATCTAAGCATATGTCTATATGTTTTTTTCCCCCTTTAAAGTTTCATTTTTGGTTTACCTAAGCAATATTTACCATTCAGAACGGGCTAAAAATATCATACACCATACCAAATTGAAACAGATAACATCACCAAAAATTGGACTTTCAAAAAAGATTACTACTAGATATGGTCATATGGTGACAATTACTCAAAACACAATGGTTGTACTATTCATAGTTAAAAAGAGTACAAATGAGCAACAAAATCTTGGTTTTCACTGCTAGTAAAGTAATTACAATATACTCCATACCATAAGCTAAAACTTTCATTTTCATCTTTGTTACCAATCTAAACAAGTAACCAACCCACCCAACTTAAGAAATTGACATCACCAATCACCATTTTTGTGCCCATTTCCTATACAATCTTTCCCTTTTTACCCCCCTTCACATCCCTTTCTATACACCCACATATTCCCTTCCTTCCCTTTATACTTTTTGCCCATATCAACAAAAACTATCCTTTTGTCTTTTTATATACTAATATTCCTCTAAAATGTGATGCAACTTCAAAAAAAAGAATAAAATAAAAAAAAAAAAGTACTTAAATCACAAGAAATTAAAATAAGATTAAAAACTGCCAGCCAGGTTTGATAATGACTTGGATGAATATCATCACTGTGCCCCTCTCTTCTCCCACCACCACCAAACTTCCAATCAACAACACTTCCATCCCAATTTCCAACTGTCATTTCCGGCGCACGTTAGCCACCCTGGCGCAAGATAAGTCAGAGAGAGAAAGAAAAAATCAAGATTCTGAAATTACCAAAGTGCCCCTCAGCCGGCCGGCGCACCACCTCTGCCGAGATCCATGGAAGATTTCGCGGAAATCGGAATCGAAGCGTATCGAGATGAGAAATCTGGAAACTGCTGCTGCCCGTAATCGTCTTCGAACTGCCCGTTCTGCCCGTGCTGGCCCTCATCGAAGTTGAGAGCGTAACTCAACGGATCGTACTGGAACTTCCCGGCGGCGGCGGCGCTGTGGTGGTGGTGGTGGTTGTGGCGACGGTGGCGGTTGAAGCGGCGGATGAAGGTCTTCCACTGAGGACCAGCGACGATTTCGGACCATTCTCGAAGCTTCTTGAAGGCACGGAAGGGGCGGGCCCACCAGCGGTTGTCGGAGTCGGCGTCGCGTAAGCGGCCCCATAACGACGTCGTCGAGGGGGATGAGGAGTGGGCGGCGCCGCCACTTGCGCCACCGAGGCGAGCGGTGGTGGAAGGGGAGGATCCGAAGCAGGGGAGTTGGAAGCAGCAGCGGTTGCGGGAGATGAAGGCGTTAGAGGGGGAGTCGTCTTCTTCGATGGATATTCGGGTCGGGTAATCGGGTTGTTCGATTGCCATTTGAGGAGAGAATTGGGTGCTTCGCGATGAGATTTGGTGCCCTTTTTAGAGATGGTGATGATGGTTTTAGGGGTTATTGCGGCTGATACAGAGAGGTTAGAGAGGAGAGAGATGGAGGGGTTTTTGGGGGGATATATATATTGAATGGGGGGATGGGAGTGAGAGTGAAGAGAGAGGGGTGGGGGTGGGGGGAGTTGTAACGGGAA
>BSSO01003755.1:0-15816 GCA_030267885.1 Mesembryanthemum crystallinum
GTTCCTGCTGAATTCCAACCTTGTTCCTTCATTGTTCCTTCCATGAGCTTGTGGTCCACATTACCTAAGACAAAAATAAATGTTAAAAATCCTAAAATAAATATAAAATAAAGAAAATGGAAAATAAGACCGAAAAGCCTAGAAAACTACTAAAAGACACAAGAAACACTATGAGAAACAACCAAAAGTCAAGTGTTAAGTAACTAAAATATGCTCTTTTATGCACTTATCAAATATCGATTAGAAAATGCGATCAATTTGCAAGGAAATGCACTCGATCTTAATACCCCGAAACTCTTAGCTTTCTGTGTATCAGTATGACCTCACAACGCTAACGGGCATGACTTTGCATATTTGTGACTTAGCCACTAAGGATTTAATCTCCTCAATAACACAATGGAAAGTTACAGGAACTGCAATTGAAATGCACCTGGGAACACATACTTGTGCAATGAAATAAGTAACTAAACCTTAACTTAGATCAAAAATTTAGCTCGATTTTGAGCAGATTGACGATCGAGTAGAAAATTCCCTAACATTACAGGGAATTGACACCAAAATGTAATGGCAAATGCTCATTAACTGAGTTTTTTAGCAGTATAAATTAAATTCTGATGATGGGAAAGGCACCTCGATCTCACAAATCAAAACTACTACTCAAGTTAAGTATATTGTTGTACCATGGACCGTGGCGGAAACCAGTCAGTGAAGAAGGACAATGTTCCTGATTCAACAAAGCGGAAGCCAAATAAGGTGCTGGGCAGTGCTGTGAAGACCATTTTTACTGGAAAACCTCCATCCAGTGGAGATGGAGGACCTTCATCAGGCAACCAATCGAAGGTGCACCCTACTGATTAATGACTCCAAGATGACTCTTGTCGTGAGAGGGTGACTTCTTCAATTTAAAGGGTGACATAACTTGGTATACCGTGTGACTCAGACTTTTATATACGGATTTGTGTATTTCTAATGCTCTTACTATATATAGTATGTGCCTAATACAAGTGTTTTTGTATCATTATTGGTCGATTTGTAATAGTGATGTCAAATATATGAGTATATGATTGGATGTATGCTAGTATTTACTATGAATAAAATATTTTTCTAATTATCGGAAAAAATGATTTCAAATTAATGTTTGACAATTCTTTTCGCCAAATAGTTATGAAATGGGATGCTTTGTAGCATTTTGGTGAAAGAACTTTGGTGGACAGTACATAGTTGTGATTTCGATTGGTGAGTATGATCAATCTGATGTTGTGCTTTGGAGTTTGGATGTGTATCGGTGTATGTTAGTATATTGTTAGTGGAGCTAGTAAAATCCGACCCGATCCTAGATATCCGACCCAATCTATTCGATATCTGACCCAATCGACACCCGGAGTTATATCAAAATAGTATTATCCGAAACCGACTTAATCTGATATGGTCCAATCCGATATTCGATTGACCTGATAACCGAAATGACCTCAACCTGATAACATCCGATCTGAATTGACCCAAAACCGAAATTAAACCTAAGGCGCAAGTGGGGAGCTTAAGGCACTTCTTGTTCCCATGCCCCTGAATCCATTGGTTCAATACTATGACGTCACTCGTTTATCCCTACCCTCGGGATGTGGCATTCGTTTTGAAACTCAAACCTGTACCTGTTAGGTTTATGGTTTGTAGTTTGCTTGTTAGGTTTATGGTTTGTAGTATATTTTTAGGTTGCAAAATATTGGTTTCCACAACCCAGGTTTTTCCTATTTTAGTTGAGTTTCCAAATAATCAGACCCAATGTTTAGATATTTAAATTTTGGAAACTTCCTGAGGTACTCTTAAACTTTGCCGTAATGCTTATGGTACTCATTTTTTTTGAAGTGTGCATGTGGTACCCCTGAACTTTCAACAAAGTGAACACCATATCTACCAAGCGTTAAAAATACTATAATACCCTTGTTTGACTTTATGTTTATCTCTTTTATAATATCAATAGATTAAAAAAAAAATCAAAAACATAGAAAATTAAAAAATCACTAAAAAAATTTAAAATTTTAAAATTTGCACTAATATTAAAAAAAATTAAAATAAATTTAAAATTTAAATTTAAATTAATATTTAAAGAAATGAAGTTTTAAAATAAGTAATATTTTAAAAAATTTCTATTATCAATTTTTTTTTAGGAATTGAGGTATGTGTTTTAAAAAAATTCTATAGGTTTTATTTTTATAATTTATTTATCAATTAGAACTATAAAATAAAGAAAAATATAAAGTCAAACATAATCATTATAAATAAATGCTTTGTAAGGGCATAATAGTTTTTTTTTTTTTTTTTTAAGGATTAGTTGAAAGTTCAGGAATATCACATGTACACTTTAAAGATAATGAGTATAATAGCATTACGTCAAAGTTCAGGGGTATCCCAGAAAATTTTCATAAGAATTAAGGTCTCATTTCTAAAAATATGCTAAGGGTGGTTATTAATAAGTCCCAAAGAGAGCTAGAGTCTTTTCTTAGGGTGGTGTTTACAGAAAGGAAACTGATTCCTAAAGCATCTTTAAAATATTGAAGATTGGAGTGGTGCATGAGGTTGATTGTTGTATCTCATTTTCCTCCAATGGGAATTAAGGTTGGAGGGCACTAGCTTATCAGCACAAGTGTTCGTCTCTCTGAAAACATTCTTCAAACTTCACACTTGACAACAGTAGTAATCTTGCAATCCTATATAATAGTTTCATACTCGTATCGTTTGTCGAATTGTCTTGTAGGATCAACTACATCAAAACCCTGGAATCGAGAGTGTTACTCAAGACAATTCATCTGCTTCCCAATTTTAGGGCAAACCCATAGAGCCTATATTTATGTACCCGTTACAGTAGATTGGCAAAGATTTAAAATAAAACTTAACACCCATTTACCCTTTAAGTTCATAAAACACCCCTTGGATCCTACTGAGTTTTGGATTTTCTTAGAATACCCATTAATATTCAACTTCAGTACACTTTTAAGCTCTGAGACTAAACAACAACGATAAGTTGTGTCATACGCATACCTCTCAGAGATAGTTAGCATTATGGACATTTAGTTCCTATTCTTACCATTAAATTATCGTCACTGGGTGTTGTAAATAGAAGGAATGGAGCGTAAAGGAAGACAACCGATAATCAATTGACAAAAATGCTCATGTCTCATCATTTTTTGATTAGGCCTTTTGCAAGTTTCCATTCACAATTAATCTTCATTGCATTCTTAGTACTAGCCTTGAGTTAAAAACGTGTCCATTTTCATGTTAGTGTTGGGAATTATGCCTTAAAACCTCAACGTTTCGTTTATGTCAAGTTTCTTTGTGGGTTCAACTAGCCATATTAAGATCTACTTTCCTATTTTTGTAATTTTCTAATTACTAGTTTGAGTTGATAAGGAATATTACTTTTGTTATTATTTAGAACGAGAGTTTTAGTTGGGTTATGTTTCCTAATATTGGTCGAACACTTTGGCTATATAAGGAGACCTCCTACCACCTTTAAGACCATCCTTTTGGATCATCCCTTTTGGGATCACATCCCGAACTATTCACTATTTTCTTTTTGAGAGAGTTTTATTGTTTTGGTGAGTTGAGAGTTATTAACTCTTGTAAATCCTCGTTTACCGGCACAGATTCTCTTGTACTTCTCTATGGTGAATTTTATCGTTCGTGGTTTTTCTCCTGGTTCTCTGGTTTCCACGTTAAATTTTGTGTCTCACTTTTACCTTTTATTATTACTTCTCCAATACGTCCGATTGTTGTGATCATTAATCGCTTCTGCAAATCGTTCTTTTTCCTTAACGAGTGGTATCAAAGCAAGGTTGATCGTGGAGATTGGATGTGCAACTTGGGTGGTTGACAAAGCACGCTTAAAGACACTGTTTTTTGAACTTCTGCAAGGTTCATTTGGTGATCTCCTATGAGAGGTATGATTTATGCCCCAAAAGAATTTTTGGGAGTGCTCTATAGGGTTTTGTGTACGTGTTCGTTTTGTTTCAAGTTGATCCAAGATTCGATCTTTGGTTGGAGTCTTTACACAATTGGAGTCTTTTGAAGATGTCGTTTGCTACAAAATTTGACATTGAGAAGTTCATTGGCAAGACTAATATTTTCTACATGGACGATGGTGTTTATTATTCGAGTCTTATTATATTCGAAGATTTATGCCATTCGTGGCTTATCCCTTTCGTGGGTTTTACAGTTGTTTCAACGGCTGTTTCTAATCGAAAGTTTGGTCGTCTTGGCGAATGCGGTGTTTTGACCTAGCCTCTTCCTGCTAACAAGTCCGTTCATCCCTTGGATTTGGTAAGCGTTCACACCGTCTAAATCCCTTCGTGGGTCATCTCCTTCGAGAGTCATCTACTTTCGGGAGTCTAAACCCTTATGGGTCATCCCTTTCGTGGGTCCTTTGACGACGTTTATTGAAATTTCGGTTTTGGTTCAAGGTAGAGATTGTTGGGAATTATGCCCCAAAACCTCAACATTTCGTTTATGGCAAGTTTCTTTGTGGGTTCAACTATTACTTATTGCCTAAGTCAAGCCATACTAAGATCTACTTTCGTATTTTTGTAATATCCTAATTACTAGTTTGAGTTGTATTAGGAATATTACTTTTGTTATTATTTAGGAAGTAGAGTTTTAGTTGGCTCATGTTTCCTAATATTGGTCAAACACTTTGGCTATATAAGGAGACCTCATACCACCTTGAATACCATCTTTTGGATCATCCCTTTTGGAATCACATCCGGCACTATTCACTATTTTCTTTTTGAGAGATTTTTATTATTTTGTTGAGTTGAGAGTTATTAACTCTTGTAAATCCTCGTTTACCTGCGCATTTGAGGATAATCTTGTACTCCTCTTTATAGTGAATTTTGTCGTCCGTGGTTTTTCTCTCGGTTCTCGAGTTTCCACGTTAAATTTTGTGTCTCACTTTTGCCTTTTATTATTATTTCTCCAATACTTCCAATTGTTTGTGATCCTTAATCGCTTCCACAAATCGCTCTTTTTCCTTAACAATATTACCTATACTCGAAGTAAAATCCCCAAAAAATCTTAAGATCTAGTGGTGATACGAGTTTACATTTTGATTACGAAATATAGTCAATAGGACATGCTTCCCACGATGTTACAATTGTTGAATTGTATGTACTGTATTTGTGTTTGTTAAAACTATCTTTGGTGTTTGGTATGATGTCAACGTCTGTCAAGTGTCAATTGTAGTGTAGCTCAGTGGCTCACTTATTAGCAACCAAACAAGTTTAACAAATTCCCGTGAATTTGATTGAGGTACTTAATTCCTATGAATTGGAATTTTTCAAAAAGTTCCACTTTATATATTAACCAAACAAGCACTTAGTTACTAATCTTGTATTAAAAGCGTGTCCATTTTCATATTACCTATACTCGAAGTAAAATCCCCAAAAAAAATCTTAAAATCTAGTGGTGATACGAGTTTACATTTTGACTACGAAGCAGTCAATAGTACCTGCTTCCCACAATGTTAGTACAATTTTGAATTATATAGACATCATTTTTGTTTGTCAACACTATTTATGTTGTTAGGTATGATGTCATTGCTTCTGTCAAGTGTCAACTATAGTCTAGCTCAGTGGCTTAATTAGGAAAGGAAAGGAGACGATGGGCATACAAACAAGATGGTCCTTTTGGAAGTGACTGGTTATTTAAAATGGACGGAAAGTTTTTAATTAATAGGTCACCTTCTTTCTTTTTCTTCCAAGACATATCACTATCAATTTTGGTGGCCCTCAAATCGTGCGACTATTCATGCCTTTGTTGAGCTGCTAGTAGTATGGCAGGGGAAGCTCAGGAAAAAGGAGTTTGGGACGAACGACTCGACACAAGGGACATTTATATTTGTATCTTTCGTGAGATTGTAAGGTTCATTCTGGTGCCCTACGTGAGCCTTATCTGATTTGGTTCCTGATTGAAGTTGACAATTTACCTGCCTCGATTGACTCGAAACCATACCTGATCTGAATAGTTGCAATCTGATTGATCTAGAGTCGATTAGGTTAATTGAAACCGAATTCAACTTGAAAATTAGTGTGACCCGATGACCCATACCTGAATTCAACCCGAATGGAGAACAACTTGACCAGATTATGATACAAACGCAAACCGATTTCAATCGAACAAAACATAAACCAGTCTGACACCAACCCGAACCGAACATTATCCGATTTGAAAATGACTCGAACCGAACAATATCCGATTTGAAACCAATCGGAATCGAACATTGGCCTTGTTTGGCAAATGGTTGGTGAGATTGACAGTTGGTTGTTGGCTGATAGCTGGTAGATGTTGGCTGGTTGCATTAGCTGCTTTGACCGGCTGGTAACAATGGTTGTGCTGTAAAAGGTGTTTCCTAAAATTAGCTGGTCATTATTAGTTGGTGCCAAGTGAATATCTTGAAATAAAATTCACGAGTCACAAGCCAACCCCAAAAGCTATTAAGTAGTGATTTTTCAAAAGTTAGTTTGTGTGATGCCAAAAGCTAACCCAACCAACCACTTACCGAACACCTTATTTGGCGCTTGAACTGGTCAAATAAGCCAAAATGGACAAAAGCTATATGCCAAAAACCCCCATTAGTTGATCTAAAAACGGTCAGAAATCGACCCAAACCGAACATATAGAGTTTCTTCTTACATCAATGTAATTACTAAGTTGTGTACCTGGCGACTTTCAATGAGTAAAAACTTCAAATCTAAAACACTAAAGAATTATTATATACCTTCTCATTATTGTATTTAAACTCTAATCCAATAACTATCTCCTTGATTGTAGTGGTTTTTGACGTAAGATCCAAGTTTTCCCTTTATCTGCCAAAGAAGTTGAGATAGAGATCCTTATGATTGTACCAGTTATATCGATGTGATAAATTTGTCATTCGAAACTGTGATAATATAACACGAGCAAAGTGACACTCATTTGCCAATAGTGAAGATCTTAATCGCAATGATTCCACAATTGACAATCACATTGCCCAATGGGTCTTGGCCCTTGGGCGCCTCAATCCAACATTGACTCGACCAACCAACTAAGAACCGATTCGAATTGACCCGACTTGATATTCAACCGATCCATATGACCTGACCCATTTGACCCAAGATAAAACCAAGTCTGAATAGAATCGAATCCAAATACGACTCGGTGCCCAAATTCAAGATAGGCCACTCGATCAGAAATAATCGAACCAAGTTGAAACTAATCCGATTGACCCAACTGCCACTCCCCTACTATTTATGCCTTTCCTGAGCTGCTAATACTATGGTAGGGGAAGCTCGGGAAAAAGGAGTTTGGAACATTTTTATTTTTATCTTTCATGAGATTGTAAGGTTCATTCAGATGCCCTATGTGAGCCTGATCTGGTTTGGTTCCTTATCGAAGCTGACAATTTACATGAAATGTTGTAAAAGATGGCAATTTAAATTTTTAATCTATAATATTAGATTCAAGTGAACAAATAATGTGTGTTTATTTATTCCAATTACAAGTTTTTTGAGTATGGGTGATTTTAGCGCCTTAAGTGGTTAGTTTTTACAACTAAGGATAAATTTACAGATTTCACACATAATCCGCTTACATGGTTGCACTCTCCTTAAGCACACTTCAGTTATGTGCTCAAGTCGATCTAACCTTTCGATCTCTTTTCGGTGACATATTTCTCAGGTCTAACGCTCAATTTACATACCCAATGTATTTACCAAATTAGGAGCTATTCCTTCCCAAACTCTAACTAGTAAATCCGGACACCACAATTAGACTTTCTGATAATGTCACAAGAAAATAATGAAAAATAATTAGGTGTCTCACTACAAAAGTAGATTAGTATTAATGGAAAAGATAATTAGGTGCCTCACAAATCCTCGAGCATGTCGTGTATAGTCATGTAACTCGTTCATGAGCACATTTGTGCTCTCGGCACAGACCACCCGATCAGGCGGTTAGTATTCCAACATCATCGCAATGAATTATGTGTTGTTGCTTCATAGCTTTTATAATTTTTAGTTCCTATTTCTTTTCCAATTCCAACTAGGTTTTGTTCTACATGTTAGAGTTTGATTTTAACACTACATATATTGTTTTATATAAAATCAGTGATACTTTTCAAATAATAAGCAATGATTTTTAAACTAAAAAGAGATGCACATTTTTTGACAATAATTTATACTTTTTGCATTGCATGTGACTTAATTTTCAAACAATAAAAGGCATTTTGAAATTGAAACATGATGTTTTTTTTTCCATGTTACAGCAATCAGCAAAAAAGATTGTCCCTCACGAGACGGACTAAACAAAAAAGTGTACCTGTGAACGGCTCACAAATAAACCTGATTAAATCTCTCTCGATAATATATTCACAAGACGAAAGAATCAATCTTGTATTCATTTAAATAAGTCGAGTATGAGCATCCAAACGGATCGGTTTGGACCAATTTTAGTTTTATACATAATTCTGCATGATTCTATTTTTGGTTTTTTTTTTTTTTTTTGAAAAATCTAGGCGAAATTAAGAATGTAGTAAACAAAATATCATTGTAAAGGGTAAAATGAATCGAGTATTATGTATTACACACAAAATAATAATAAAGTAATTAGTTTAATTAGTAAGTTTTAATCTAATTAAGTAACAGGTCTGAATTGGTCTAAATCAGTCCATTCATATCCTGGACTACAAAGGACCGAAAAAGCGAAATTTAAAAACATAAAGATCGAACAGCGAGCCGATTAACCAATCCAGATGCAGTCAGCCCAATCTCGTCCACTCTGATCCAAAATTCAGGTTCATAACTAAATTTATACAACTCTTAATGGCTTACAGCTCGATTATTCTTATATTAACGACGTAATTATTATGTCATACACATTTTCTATATGCCGTGGTATGCTTCTCATTACCAAAGTTGACAACCCTATTGATATTTTCTATCTCAAAAAGAGAAAACTTGGACAGTCCATTGATAATTGACAATGACAAATTTGTTTGTTCTTAACAAAGAAGGGTTCAAAGGAGTGGTGAGTAAACATAGATGGTGAATGTCAACAAAATGTAACCACAACCGGTGGTGGCCATAGCTAGGGAACCAAAGGCGGTGAATGTGTCCTTGGTAACAATTCATTTCACTTTCCATATATATCTCAATCCAACATTTACAGCCCAACACGTATACACCTCATCAATGATATCAAACACCATTTAAAAGGTGAAACTTGAGATGTTTTCAGTCACAACAAATGCAAAATCTTTTGGGTTATCCAATTGGATAGCTATTACTTTGACACATTTGCTCTTATGGGCCACTTGATAGCAACTTTCATCAAAAATCTCTCTAGTCATTTTCCCCAAACATAATGTTGATCATTTGTGTTTGATTTATTTTCTATGGTCTTTTATACTTTCTTTGAAATTATTAGTAAAGGAGAGAGATAACAATTTATCACTTCAGCAATGAAGTAGAAAATTAATCTCATTATCACTATTTCAAAGAAAATTGCCATAGGTTGAGCAAATTTGTGGCTAGCTTTCCATGAGAAAATGGTATTGAAGCCATGTTAGGAAAATGGTTATGAGTCGAACATATTCGTGGCTAAGTTGCGTAAAATATATATATATATATATATATATTATATATGTTTTTGTGACATTTTTAGTAAATTGGGATTTTTCAGCTGGTACCCCTATGGTAATACAAATTTTAGGTGGTACACATTCTTATTTTCATATTCCAAGTGGTAGCCTTGTGGTTTGTTTTTTTGAAACTCCGTGAGTTTTGAAGCCTTTGCCATTAATTTTGCTGAGTTCCCCATTTGCCTTTACTTAAACGCTACGTGTAGTGGGTTATTTGCACTCAATGAGCAAAACTTCTCCCCTTCCTCCAATTACTCTTACTCACTTTATCTACTCGCAGATCATCATTTCAATTTCATCTCCCTTCTCTCTGTTCTAGCAAGGGTTTCATAGTGCGATTGTTAAGACGAAAAAATTAGGGTTCCAGTGGCCCCGGGATTGCATTTTGAAGCAATTGCAAAGAGAGAGTGAAAGGTAGAGAGAATGGGAATATGCGTAGGAGAGAGAGGGGAAATATGGAATGCTAAGCTTGGTCGGGTATGCTTAAATAAAAGGAATAAGAAGAAATGGGAGGGAAATTTTCGTGACAATTGGAGGGAAATATTATAGAGGGTATTTAAGCCATTTCCAAAGCAAAGTTAAATAGGTAAACCATCTTCACAACCTCTAACCTATTTGACGACCAAAACTAACGGGCCTTACTTAAATGGTCACGGAGTGTCAAAAAAATAAATCACAAGGTTATCACGTGAAATATGAAAATGAGAATGTATAACACCTGAAATTTGCAATACCACAGGGGTACCAGTTGGAAAATCCCTGGTAAATTTGTCATGTTGTCATGGCCACGTTTACCACCCATGAATATATTGGCCATTATTTTCTTTTGTTGGTAGGATTTTTAAATATAAGATCGTGCATACTTCAATTAGGACCTCGAATCTTAATAACTTATGTAATATCTCATGTTCAATATTTGCTAATGACATATTTTTTCCCCTTTCTAATTAGCTACTACAAAAAATAATCTGGCTAATAAGGGCTAAGGATATGTTCTCTTCATGTTATTTTTGTTGATATTTATTGTTGATTATTGACTTTTGCTGATTTTTGTTGAATTTTGTTGGTTTTTTTATTTTTTTTATTTTACTGACTTTTGTTTATTTTACTGATTTTTGTTGATTTTACTGATTTTTGTTGATTTTTGTTGAAATCATCAAAAATAAGTTGAAGAGAACAAAGCCTATACCTACCACTTGAACCATCATGCATAATTAAAAAGCTTCCAATTGATCAAAATGATATTTTAGATGAAATACCCACGATAATATGATATTTTAACTTACTCCGACGACTCTAGTTATATCCACTAAAGCACTTTTTATTGTGACGAACTATTTATCAACAACCTTACAAGTCATGATAATTCTAGAGGAAAACTTCAGTGGCAAAGTACTTTTGTCACAAGAATTACACATATTTGCACAAATATCATGGTGAGCACTGTCATTGTGAAATGTTTTGATTTCTTTTGTTGTTTTTGGGAGATTAATTTTATCATAATGGTGACATTTTTAACTTTTTAAGTGATTTTCATTTCATACCTAACCTATTTATAATTTGCGACATAAAATTAAAGTGACTTTTTGATTCATTATGAAAAATTATATTTCTAAGGGCTCGTTTGGCCAAACTTCTCCCAACTTCTACTTTTCTCTTTACATTCCTTCACCACACCCTCTTCTACTTCTACCCGATGAGGAGGTGGTATAGCAATAAGGGGTCGTAAAGAAAAATATGGAGAAGTAAAAGTTAGAAGAAGTTTGGCCAAATGGGCATGTAAATAACTGATAAATTATCAATTATACATCAGTTTCACTGCATTGATTAGCCAAAGCTAGAGGCGGCACAAATAGTTAAATCCAAAATTTAACATATAGTAGCGCAAGAGAGGGACTTGAGTGATATTCATTTACCAATGAGCACACTCTTGCCATCTATATAAATAGAACTCCAATCTCTTCCTCTTCAATGCATCCACAACAACATCACTCTTCCCTCTAACAAAACAAAGCATTTCCTCTTTGTCTCTCTATTTTTTCTCTCTCTAAAATGGCAAGCTCACGCATTGCAAGAATTGCACTAGAAGTGGCACCCCCACAATTTGTGAACGTGATGAGGCACCGAGCATCAAAGATGTTAGACACCATCCAAGAAGATGAGAGAGAAACCAACAACTTCGACTCGAAGTTGAAGAGTTCACCTTCAATTGGGCGTCCTTCTTCAGCTTCAGGTTCAGCTTCAGCTACCTTTCCAACTATGTCAGCTTCGAAGTATCTGTTTTCTAGGAGGAATCCAGCCTAATCTTTTTCATACCTCCTTGGTCTAATTTAATTTCGTTGTCAACTTTTTTTTGTTTTTTTTTCTTTTTTTTAAGGTGAGAGTTCTTTTTTTTGAGCTATCCTATGTAAAGGATGTACTTGCTCAATACATATTGTCCTCTCATCAATTACCAAGTGACAAATTATTTGATGTCGCTGGTTTTTGTTTTTCTGTTGATTGATTTGGTTTTTCTATTTTCCCACCCGTTTTGGGTGTGGTTTATCTTGAGTCGTCACTCAAGATTGTGTTTGGGAATTCAATTGGAAATTTCAAGTTTTGTTTATGTGAATGGCATATGCAAATAATATGATATGATTTTGAATTGTTGATGTGGAGAAATGGAAGATAATATATAGGCATTTTAAAACACAAGGCTTTAAGAAGTATCATGGAGTTGGATTAAGTTGAAGTTCAAAAACTTGCTACGGAGTTAATAATTTATGTATGACATTAATCTCAAATAATGGTTTTCAAATCTATGTACCAAACAAACAGTAATACTAATGGTTTGGTATTGTTGGGAGATATGAGTAACAATTAGTAGGTCTTCAACTATCACTTTAAACTTTTAATTGACATGATTCCATCACAAGTATTCTTGATACATGGTATGTTAATAGAGTTTTCATTTTATTTAGGGGACACACCTTTGAAGTGAGAAAGACACATCAAATGTTTTATTTTATTTTATTATTTTTTTTACTAAATTCTAGGAATATACCCCCAATAGCTTTTATTAAACTATCATATACTAGTAATTAAGCTCGTGCGATGCATGGTTACTGGTTGATACGCCGTGCATTGCACGGGCTCATTTTATGACAATAAAATTATTTGGAAGTAATCAAATTTTAATTGATCAATGTATAGATTGAATTGGAGTTAAAAACAATGAAAAAGAAAAAATGCATAATGACACAATGTTACTCGATATAAATATTTGCTAGGGGTTTGGGCTTAGTCAGAGTTGGGCCAAGGCTTAGACCTGGCAAACGGGTTGATGGGGTCGGGTTCGGGTCAGGTAAATTTGGGTCCGGGTCATTTGTAGGTCGGGTCATTAGCGGGTCGGGTCAAAAGCAAGTCAGTCACTTTCGGTTCGTGCTCGCTTACGGGTTAACCCAGCGGGTTGAGGGTGTTTTTTTGTCTCCCTTTTAACGCAAGTTCTTTATCGTTCATACCAAAAAAAAAAAAAAACAATGGACCTATATTTCTATTAGCTTATACTTACTAATGATAATTATATTAATACAAAAATAAATTAGTAGATTTCCAATTGGTGCACCTATGTTATTGACTTTTCCAATTGGTGCCCAAGTTTTTTTTTTTTTTTTGAAATTAAAATGGCATCTCAAACTTATGCACTATCCAGTCCGTGACAATAATTATGGTTTGCCGTCTAAATTTTCGTTAGTTGGGTCACGTTATGGTTTGCCGTCTAAATTTTCGTTAGTTGGGTCACGTGATTATAATGCGAGCTTAAATTTAATGTTTAAAAAAATCCAGTCTTTAAATTTGACTCCAAAAACAGATTTTAAGCTCAATGTAAGGATAAAATTAAAAAGTTTGAATAGTCAAAAGTTATTTTTGAAGGACATTTTAGGTGATGAATTTCTTTAAAACATTAAATCTAAGAATACATTACACTATTATGACCCAACTAACAGAAAATTTGGACGGAAAACCATATAATGTCACGAACTAAACAAGTCCCAAGATGAGTGTACCATTTGAATTTCAAAAATAAAATAAAAAAACTTTGGATACCAGTTAGAAAAGTCAATAACACAAGGGCACCAATTGAAATTCCCTAATAAATTATACTATCTCGATTACAGCTGATCACGGAGGGGTTGACCCATGAGGCCCATCTGTTCGGTCTGCAAAATAAACAGATATGGACAAAGATATTTTGGTGAATATATAAAGGCCTTGCCCGTACCCCGACCCAAACCCGCTTGATGGCCCTGTCCATGGGTCAAAAAAATGTCAAGCCAGGCCCATTTCCCTCTCATGCTCGCTTTTGATTAACTCTAATCTCGATCAAACCATTCAATACTTGTAACACAAATAACATCAATCGTATCAAGAATTGAAAAACATAACTATTCACAACGACCTAAATATTAGATAGGCAATGACGTAAGCAAATATCAAAGTACAAAAGTGACCATATTTACATGATATGAAGGTTTGGAGTTTTAGAAAAATAAAAATTTACAAAACATAAAAAAAATAAAAAATAAATAAAAAATAAGTAAATAAATAATAAATCAAGGGGCTTGATAATAAGTGCGCAAAAGAACATATCTTTATGCTCCTATACTAGTTCTTTAATTGTTCCTTGTTGAGTTTGTGTGTCACTTCAGCTATTTTCTTATTTTTTGGGTCTTATTTATTAGTTTAATGGTTTTATAGTTAATTAGGCGTTTTAATAGTTGTTTTTGTCTTTAGGCAATGTAGACCACAAATTAGGAGAATGAACATTGGAGGAACAGGTTTGGAACTCGACAGGAACATGATGTGCTGTGCAGGAACAAGCTCAAGGAACTAACCAGGAACTGATGAGCAGAACACGTGCTACAAAGAAGACGATCTTAATACCCAGATTTAATCCATATTTTCTCCAGATTTTGTACACGTCTTAGAATGATTTTTGGTGATATTTTACTCTCTACAATATTCCTAAATATTATCCTAAGATGGTTTGCCTGGAGAGCAAGGCAAGAGGTAAAGTTTTATGACAAGTAGGATTCTACAACTTTCCTAATTTTGAGGGATTGCTAGCTGGACGAATGTGGACTATTTTATGGATTTTTAGCCCTTCCTAAACACTCCTAAATACTGCCCAAGGAAAGATATCAAAAGATAATGAAAAATATATGGTGAAATATTATTTTTTCCTTAAGCGGTGAGTTTTCTAATGACGTTAGAAGTCCTAAAGGGAAAATATCTAAAAATAAAGAGAGTTGGATGTGCCTCTTCAGCTATATAAACAGAAGATCAACCACAAGTGAAGCAACAATCGTCCCTGGGACGAAATAAAGGTTCACCTTACAGTAGCTGTAGAGGAACTAGACGAGGAACAGGGGTAGGAACAGTTCTAACAGCAGTTTCACCCTTCTTTGCTTGGTTTTCCAGCATGGTTTATCTTTTCCTTTTCTTACTTTTGCTTTGTAATATGAGTATTTAGTTACTTGCTCAGTAGATACATTAGATTGAAGTCATGTAATAGTTATTCATGAGATAAGTGTTTTGGTTTAATGTTAATCAATTGCTACTTCTTATATTTATATCCTATTTGCTATTAATGTTCATGATTGATTGTTAGATTAATTAGGAGCGTTGCTAATTGGTTTAGCATGATTTCTATCGCTAGTTAATTATCTATGTCCGTAATTGCATAGACTTATTAACACCAAGTGGCAACTAGTTCAAGTTTTGGACTCTCAACAAGGTTTTAACTTGGCTATAGTAATATATGATCTAGGCTAAATTAACCCCGGGTGGTGTGTTAGTTGTCTAGGGTTAGTGATGACTATCTAGTTCATTCATGCTTCCATTGAATTAAATCCTATGCGCAGTGTATTAGGGTTATTCTAATGGTTAGGGTTAGATTGCAGGGCGGTCCGGATCTAACTATACAGTAAGGAAAGTTAGGGAACAACTTACGGTAAGGAGTTGTAGCACCCCGACCCCTCACATGGGTTGGCTGGTGCCACCAAGACCCGCTCTCATGGTTGAGGACTGACCCCACAGACCACCACAAGTCTTTTCAGCATGCTTTGTCCTCACTCGCATGCTCCTGAGAAACTTCCCATGAGGTCACCCAT
>BSSO01003756.1:0-15815 GCA_030267885.1 Mesembryanthemum crystallinum
AAAAAAAAAAAAAAAGTTGACCCTAAAAACGAGAGAGAAACACGAACACGACACACCATGAAAGGAAAGGCCCCAAATAGGCCCATATAAGAGGTTGTTTAAGCCCAAAAGATAAATACCTGGTTAGCTAAGTGATTAGACTTGTTATAAGCTAATTGCAATCTTCACATTCTTCCAATACGTGACTTGGGATATAACACCTACTTATTTGATAGTCGTACCAGAAACAATGAAATTGAAAAAAAAAAGAAAAAGAAAAAGAAAAAAGCCACACCTACCCACCCTTCTAGAGTTCTGGTTGGATCCAGAATCCGAACAAGGTGGGCCATTTCTCACACTGTGAGATTCTTACCCTATCCATATCCTCTAATTTTATTTTCTTTCTATATTTTTTTTTTTGGTAGAAATAATTTACATTTCTCGTTTCACTGTTCATTGCTCTTTTTTTCTGGGTTCTTTCTCTCTCTTCTCTCTCTTTCTTGCACCCGCTACATTTTCTCAGAGAGGAAGAAGAAAAGAGCCCAAGACCCAAGAACAGCACACCTGAATTTCCCATTTTACCCCTGAATCATTCTTTGAGCCGTGGTGCAACTCGGTCCCAAGAAGGGTTTTTGCCTCTGATCTCAGAGTCCACATCACACCAGGTTTGATTAATTCAATTTGATTAATTTTTTGGGTTAAAGTTTTGTTTTTGATTGGTTTCATGAAATGGGTTTTTGGAAATTTCAGGGCTTTGTGATCTGGGGCTACCTGGAATCAATGTTGTGAGAAGTTTGGATTTTTACCAAATCATTGCTTCGCTCATACAATTTTCTTTGAATGGGGTAAGTTTTCTTGTTCCATTGATCCTAAATTTTTATCCCAACATTTTCGTCTTTGAAATTTGTATTGTTGCTAAAGGGTTTTTAAGACACAGCATGTTTGGTTAATTAGTTTTCCAATGGGACTGATCTGTGTGTTTGGTGGTGTTGTTAGATGCAAATCCAAGGGAGGTATTGGTATTGGTATTGGGTTTTTAATGTACAACGCAAATTGGTTAGTTGATGGTGCAATTAGACCTCCCGACTTTTGCATTTCTTTGTTATTACTTGTTAGATGTGAATTTAAGGTGGTTTTAGATGACATTGGTGTTGAGTCTCATCCTTACCCTAAGATTGTTTGGAATTTAATAGGGACATTTTATGGCAGTCCATCCACCAACATTGTATCTTTGCAAGTCCAAACAAGTAATTCTGTGTATTACATTGTGTTCGAACCACAGTAGAGTTTGAGATTGGCACAATGTGTCATCAGAACATAGGGAAACTGGGAACGTACTAAGATTGTTTGCAATTTCTTAACAAATCTTCACGATATGTCAATATATGGATGAGCTTGGGGCTCAGGAAAGTGTTTTATTTTCATGAAGATACTTTTTTGACAGAGGAAAATGTTGTTTAAGGTATATAGTTATCCGTGCATGTTATGAGAATATACTAAGTCTCTGTGAATGTGGGGAAGAGGATCTTCACTTGTAAATAGTTTTTTGTAGTATGCTTCTTTTGGCTGTCTGGCTTTAATGTTTGGATTTGGTATTCTAGTTGAATCCATGGTCTTTGCAGAAAGTTTCTATCTATTAGTGCTTGAGACTCATTCTAGTGTGGATTAAAGAAAGGAGGGAATGAGAAATAATGCAAAATGAAATTTGAAAAGAGAGAAGTATACTTGTCAACTCTCATTCTTTCCATTTTAGAGGGACACTTTATCATAGTACCTCCAGGTAGATGAAATTCTATTTGTTAATGATATCATGGAATTATTTTTTCTTTTAATTGTACCATGAGGGGATGCAATTCGAATTGTTACCTCGACTAAGTCAACTTGGAGCTTGGTTGATCCATATAATTTGTGATGGGGGTACAATATAGAGGAAAAAACACTAAGGTTTCTAAGTGAATATTTATTTTCTAATAGGAAGTTTTAGAGTTCATCACTTTCTATGAAAAACTGTTTTTGTTTTTGTTTTTGTTTTCTTTTTTTTCTTTATTTTTTTGGGTGTATGTGTGTGTTGGTAGGTGTCAAGGTGGGTGGGTTAAGTCTTTGTTTCTCAGACTCTTGGATCCAAGGATTGGGCAGGGATCCGAGGATCGGGTTTGGGTAGGGATCCAAGGACCAGACTCATCTATTCTAAGGTTTTTTTTTTTTTTTTTTCTTGTTTTTGTTGTATATCGAAGTGTCCAAGTGTAATATCGTCTCATAGTTTTCCGAGGATCCAACACGGATACTCTTGGTGAAATGAAGAGTCCGAGAAACATTGGGTTAAATTTGTTGCTCATATATATATTCAAACAAAAGCTTCTACATCTTTTTGCTAATAATGGGGGTACATCCGTACCCATTGTACCCCCCTTGGATCACCTATGATTTGGATCCCAGTCAGGTTTGTGGCAAGCACTTTGCTCCAACCACAAACCTAGTGTGGAATTTTTTTGTTGGTTGGGAAGAATAGTCACCTGGAAAATTTGAATTCAAGAACAAGCTATGTGATGTTGGTTGGTTTACACTAATTAGAAATTTTGATGTAGGAAACTGGAATTATAAAACGCATAGTGTTTAGTGAAATTTTCGGATCTCGTGACTTCATCCCATATTGGATGTACGTAATTTGGTCCATTTTAGAACTCCTTAAATGTTGTCCTTTAGAATGTAAAAGTTCATATATGCTCATTTATTCACCACTAATTTTATACGAAAAAAGATTAAAATCTATAAAGATGGTGAGATATGAAACTCATTGGTCTGTCGCTAAGATCAAAACCTATCTGTTGTAATTCTCATGTGCAGACCCTTGTCTTTGCTGAAAACTCTTGACGGTTACATGTGAAAACCTATGTTTTATCCATGTGGAGAAACCTTTTCGGCTCATGTTGTAAGGACATATAATACTTCTCTTCAGGGGTTTGACTAATAGTAGTGGCTTATATTCTTGCTAACCACATATTATCATCTTAATATCAAAGGATGAAGGAGTGGCTTTTAGGCATGTGGGCTGTAGTGCCTTATAGACAGTTATGTTTAGATCAACAAATCAGATGTGATAACAGCTTTAATATGATTTGTAACAGAGCAGTGGTTGTCTTGCGTGTTGTATTAAGCCTGAATCAGCAGCTTCCTTGGACAAGCAACCGAAAGAACTGATAACTCGAGGTCAAACAAGACGTGTACCTAGCATTACTGGAGATTTTTGGACCACAAGTGTGTGTGATATGGATAACAGTGCAGCGCAGTCACAAGGAAGTTTCTCATCACTCAGTACATCAGTCCAGGCTCATGATACACATGCCGGAGTCAGCGGCTCGAATCCACCTTCTGAATTTGTAAATCATGGTAAGCTACTGATAAGACTTTTTGTCTTCCTTTACTGAGTTTTGGATTCTTGATAGGTTATCCATTGGTCTGGCCTTTTGTCCCTCTACTCCTTACCATTGCTCCCTGTTGTTGTGAAAAATCTAATATAGGCTCTGAAAAAGCTGTCTTCTGTTAGGTTGATAACAAGTTAAGAAGCAGTTCTAAGTTGTCTTTGTCTGTATACTTGTAATAACATTAGACTGCTTCACCATAAGGAACTCTTGTGGAAGTGTGGTGCGTCTTAGTTCTTGTGGTTTGCCGATGATTTGGTTTTGTTTTTGTTGTGTTGTTTTTTTTGTTTTCTTTCTTTCTTTTTTCTTTTGTTTTCTTTTTTTTTCTTTTTTTCTTTTTTTCTTTTTTTTTTTTTTTTTTTGGGTTTTGAAATCCTGTATATATGTTCAATCACTCATAACTAAGGTGAACTTGATCTTATGCTTTACTTCATATTGAATTATTATGTGATGAGTGACAGTTTTCTCCCCCTTTCCTTGTATAGTCACTGAATCACCTACACTTGAGGTCAACTTGATCCATTTCTAATACGTTGGTGTCAGGTCTTCTTCTCTGGAATCAGACCAGGCAGCGTTGGGTAGGTAAGAGAAAGCAAACTAGTAAAGGGCAAGAAGCTCGAGATCCAAAACTAAGGTTGGTAGACTCTTTCTTGATAACAGATAACGTACATGTATTTATGATCAGCATACGGCCCTTTGCTATTTGCCATTAGTACAGTGATGCATGCTGGATTTCATTGAAGATTCATTGACTGTTTTCAATTTATTAGCATTTGCGGTGCATGTAAGCAATTTGCTGAATTCCAAATGATTCCTCTGACATGATTCAAAAATGTTTATTCTATTTTATTAATTTTAAAACAATGCAAGAGTAGTTGATATGCAATTGTTGTATTAGGGAACTGATGCTATGCAATTATATTGTATCTGGGAGCAGCATACTTTGTCATACAGATTTAATGTTTTGTGCTTGTGTCGCAGAACAATGGTTTAGGTGAAACTGACCTTCGAAAGAGTGAAATATGTGATGAGTGATGGATTTCTACATGTGGTCATGTAATGTTTGTCCAAATCTATAGCTTCCATTTTCTTTAGGTTGGTTACGTATACTGTGAAATGTGAACCAAAACTAAACTTCTTCTATACTAGGTCTTGGTGATACCTAAATTCTTTGCTATCCATGTACATCTAAAATCATGCTGTAAGCTTTTTGTTGGCTACCTAATGGCTTGGCTAAGACAAACCTTGGCTGTATGGGTCGGAAAAGCAAGATACCTTTGGATATAGTTTCAAGCCAACCTAATATTCAGAATAAATGCAAAGCCAAACAGTTTGAACCACCCTAGCAAGAGTAGCCAACTCAGCAATTAGATTGCTTTGCTTGTTGTAGGCTTGTTGCGAATCTGGTGTATTGCGGCATTGGTCCCCAAGTGTCTGATTTCACTGCAGCCTCCCACCCATTTTACCATTTCATTGATTTCAATTTCTTTGTTAATTCAACTATGATGATCTCTTTGCCCCTTGTTCACTTTCGCTCCCTCTTTCTCCTCTGTCCCTTCCCCCAAAAGAGCATGTTTGGTTTTAATATTACCAATCTTCTGGCTGTTGTGGTGGCATCTTTCCCAGTCTAAAGTTGAAGTACCTGTAACAATGAGTTACTTGGTCCCTGAGGTTGTTATACTGTGATTTTGTGTTCCAGGAGAATAAACCAATACAACAAAGACAATATTGAGTCTCACAATACTGTTTTAGGTATTGACGTTTTTGATGAAATCCAGCTCATTATTCTTATGTTGATGTTGGCCACAATCTGCTTTGCTTCCTTTCCTTCCTTGAATTTTTATGCTCCCGGCAAAGAGTACGAAGCATGGAACAGTTCAGTTAGCCATTTGATTTAGTCCATGGTGATATAAAGCTGGAAAAGAAATAAACACTGACGTTGTCGCTCACATTATATGTATATATTCACTTGCAAAGTTAACGTCCCTCTGATTTGTCAAAGGGGTGTCACTACCAGGCTACCAACTAGATAAAAACCCGAGCTTAGAATACCTGCTAAGTTACCACGTAGGATTTTACCCTAATACACTGCCTTATTCAATCCCCTTTGGTTCTTAATTTGTCGGCACATCACATACTTGCTTCATTCACCTTTAGTACAGTAACATGTTCCAGAGTTCAAACTCTAAATCCTTTGGTTATTGATACCATGCAAAAGAGTTAATATATCAATTGAAAGAGAATCACAAGCTGGTGTTACTGGTGTATGATCCGCAACTAACATGATTTTGCTTTACTTGAGAAACCCTTTCACGTAGAAACAGCAGGTAGTTTGCAGTTCACGCGTAAATACTCCACTGCGTTACTGTACACCAAGTACTGTTACTAATAATAATTTATGTTTCATCTTTTTTTTAAAAAAATTTTAATTGTTTAAAAAAAATTAAAATTATGTTTTTAAATCCTTTTGTTCTCTTTTTCTATTTTCATGTCAGTGACCCTGGTTTCAGCGTAGTTGATTCGTTCTGGCCTTGCAGTTGGAACACAACCTATGAAAGCTTACTCGGGACTAATAAGCCATTTTCCCAGCCAGTCCCTCTCGCGGTAAGCCTTTTCACCATTATATACACTTTTACAAGGCTCAAAAGGCCTGCTTTATGATGGCAATCAAGAGTAATCTGAGTTCTGACAATGGTCTTTCAGGAAATGGTAGATTTTCTCGTGGACATCTGGGAGCAGGAAGGGATGTATGATTGAAGCATTCAAGGCGTGGATAGGTATCATCGAGTGAACCTGCATTGTGCCTGTAATTCCAGCGTAAATGATTTGAGAAGGGAGGGTAGTGATGCGTTGGAGAAGTTTAACGTGTACCATTACTGTCATTTTTTCTGGGCATTCTGGTTCCTCCTGTGCTGTACTGGGTTTCATTTATATAGAAATAGAACTGGCTTCTGTTTCTTCATCTTCTTAGCTGATTTTGATCCTGTTGATGATATTTCTTGCAACAGAACCAAATACATGACCACGTTGCTACTTGCAACGCGGGGGAGGTGACGTCGTCTCTGACTCTGCCTGCGCTAAGCCCTTTTATTCGAATAATGCGGAGATGTTTTGATACCCTGATTGTAAATAAATTAGATTTGGGAAATTCCATTTGACAGCACAGAGAATACATGCAGCTCAGAGTTGGATATGTTATATGTTACTTGGGTTATCCTTGGACTGCGCTCGCCTGTAGGGTGACACGGTATAAACCCGCTCCTAGCCCGATCCAACGGGTTGCATGATGTGGTGGGTCATGTATATGCAATGGTTGGGGAAATTAGCTCCTAGACACAATATTGCCCACTCTGGCACGACAAAACATAGTAATAATAAAATTGCAAATATGAAAACTTAGGTATCGCGCTATGGGTCGCCTATGGGAAGTAGTCAACGTGACATGATAAGAGGCTCGCTGATTGGGTCATGCCACCCGAACCTCTTGGTACACTGGTATGACAAGTGGACCGGCATGGAAAAGCCCATAACAACCCTTATTCATAACCATTTTGGGGAAATGAATTATACTGGTGTAACACCTATTCCAGTCATGAAGGCCTCAACACTTAGAAGTGGACTATTCCAGTCATGAAGGCCTCAACACTTAGAAGTGGACTACTAGAGTGGATTCCCTCGAGTATAAAGTGTAGATAATGAGATACTCCCTTGGTCTCATACTTACGTTTCCAAACCAAAAAATAAAAAATAAAATAAAAAAAATTGACCCACACATATGTTTTCAAACTAGATAAACCCTATAACCTCCCTATATTACCCCTCCAAAAAAATTCCCTTTCTCTCTTCAATCACCCACTATCCCTTATTTTGTTAATTCTCTACCAAGGCCACTTTGAGCTAAATTTTTCTCCTTAATATTTATACCTAGAATAGTTTGAAAACATAAGTATTGGTCGGATGGAGTATTACCTGCATTTAATTTTTTTTTAAAAAAAAAAAAAATCTTAAAACGTGATTAATCAAATGAAATGACTAAACTACCCTTTGGTACAAAGCTAGTAGTGCTATCCTAGCTAAAAAGTTCTAGAAACAGAAGAAAGATAAACATCGGGTGCAATAAACTCGGGAAATCTGGAACACTCCATTAAGTAAAGGAAAGCATACGAGATTTGAGATTTGAGATTTGAGAATGAACCTGAAGACTCTTTGTTTGTTCTGGATGATGTGTCTAGTGTTTTCACTTAAAATCGGCTACTGTAATTACAGTATTTTACATGGATCTTCCAGAAACTATTGGACACTTCTATTCCCTGCCTTTATAATGCATTCCACCGTTTGTTTTCTGCTGGTGGAAGCCAAAGTAAGCAAGCAGATCACAAGTACAGAAGAAACGACATTGATTGTTCCTCACTCCACTCACTCACTCACTCACTCACTCACTAGCTTATAGCTCACTCGCTAACTGAGAAGTGAAATCAAAGAGAGCACCAGTAAGATTATGGCTCTGGCTAGGGTGGCGTTGAAGAATTTGCAGCAAAGGGTTTGTTCTCAATCTCAATCACAAGCCCCTGTTATTTGCAGAATCAATAATGCTCTGTTGCGTCCCAGCGAAGGCCTGGGATTGGGTGGTGTGCAGGGACAGGGATGGAACTGTGGTCCGCTGCAGAGATTCTCGTCAGAATCAGAATCATCACAGGGTAAGGAGGTGGCGGTTCAGAGTAATCAAGGTGGCGGTGGTGGTGGCCGGAAGAGCAGCAAATGGAGGTCACTGCTGCCTCGGTTCCGAAGGCCTAGCCTTTGGAAGAGGAGGGAGAGAGACGCCGGTCGTGACCTTGACCGTGATCCCTTTGGTACGTTTTCGGACTCCATTCCCTGTCGTGTTGACTTTGACTTTTGGTGTGTTCATTTCATCGTTTCCATTTCATATTCTACTCAATTCAATATAGTTCACTTCAATTGATTGACTTGTCTTTCATTCCAATTTATTTGGTTACCCTTTATTAGTTGTTTTTAGGAGGCATATACGGTGATATATAATCAAAATTTTGAATCCACTTATTAAATTTACATTAATTGAACTGAAATTGAAATTGATTAAACAATTATAATGTTGTGTTGTGTTTACAAAATTGAATTTAAAAAGACTTATGATGAAGCAACAAATCTAACTTGAGAGATATAAAGTTGCTTGATCGATCAATTGTTTGATTTTGGTTTGGTTGAGCTTATATAACACTTCTAAGTTCTAACAAACTTGCTTGATCATTGATTGTAGAAAATGTCCTACCTTTGAGCCTAGTGGAAGCAGCCGAGAACATGAACAGGCTATTCGACAACATGATTCCATCCCAGATAGCAGCACCCTCACAAATAATGGGTAGGTTCAAGGAGACAAACGACAGCTACAAGCTGAGGTACGACGTTCCGGGGCTAACCAAGGACGAGCTCAAGGTGACCATTGATGATGGAGTGTTGAGGATCCGAGGCGAGAGGAAAGTCGAGGAGGAGGACGAGTCTGAAGACGAGTACTGGATGAGCTATGGCTACTACAACACCAGCCTGGTCTTGCCTGATGATGCCAAGCAGGATGATATTAAGGCTGAGTTGAAGGATGGAGTTCTCAGTATTACTATACCAAAGACTGAGTCTCATGGCAAGGATGTCAAGGAAGTTCAGATCCAGTGATTTTTGAAAGTGATGAAGGTGGAACTTTGATTTGTGTATGGGAAGAAGTTTGTTCCCTGTGTGTGTGTGTGTGTTTTAGGGACTTGGAAGTAATTAAAGGATAGTTCTTGTTCTAGCTACTGAATAGCAACAAGGGCCTTGTCCTCCCTCTTTTGTAAAAGGAAAAAATAAAAAATAAAAATGTATGTAGTTGGGATTTTGTTGTATGTCTTTGTGACTTAATTGCGTTTAATTTCTCATCTTCATCTCAAGAGTAAGGAAGAAAGTGGAGTATATTAGAGTTACAAAATTAAAGAGAAGATCTTTTAATTTGGGTTCTAAGTGATGTTTTTAAAACCGGGGTCTTATATGATTAAACTAGTCGGGCACAAATATTAGATGTATGAGCAGCATAAGTTGTGAGAACAATTTGCTTAAAATTTACATGAAACAATATTCTGCATTAAAAATACTCTCATTGGATCTTTTCCTATTGTCATATCTTGTGTTATGAAGTTCTCTATTGTAACTAGATTGTGTAACTAGAATAATAAATCTGACAGAAAAGTGAAACTTCTATTACAAAAGTGGTACTTAGACAGAGAAAATTGATACTAGGAGTAGGTATCATATATAGCAGTGAAAAGTGATACTGAGGGAAAGAAAAATGGTAATAGGGTTGTGTATTGAGAGCATAATTCATATATGAGGTTGATTTATACAAGTTTTTGCGTGGGACAATTACTATATAAGTAATTAGAAGGCTTCTTAATTATTATCAATGATTAGGTAACTAGGAATTAGGTTTGTGAAAGGGCCTTGTTACATTCTAATCCGATTATGACTTTAGCTCGCATTTATAAACTGAAATGTAGACTTATGATTTCTGTATCATCTTCCAAATCCCATAAGCTATAGAAAGATAACTAAAACACAATTGTGCAGAGATCAAATTTAGTGGATTCGTGGTTTTCACCCAGTTGAGGGTTTTCCACGTTAAAATTCTTAGTGCGGATTCGCATAATAAATTCTCGTTAATCTAAATTTATTTCATAGGTTTAATCCGATTAAGATGATTTTTATTGTAAATGACATATGACTTTCAAGTTTCAGCATTGTCATTCGTTTGGTAATTGGAAGTAGGTGTATCAATGTTGTTATGCCAAGGATATTTTTGACATTTTTAAAATAGCTATATATGGAACTATTTATCATGAACCATTTTTCTATCAAACTTTTTGTATTTACCAAAAAGAGAAAAATATACAAATATATAAATATCTCCAAAATAAGCTTGAGTCTCAACCAAGAGGAGCATTGTTGAAAAGAAATGGCTTCTCTCGCTCCAACACTCACATACGCCCACCCTCACCACCATCATCGGCCGCACCCAAATCATCTCCATTTCAGTCCCTCATCTCTCTCTCTTTCTCCCCATTTCATCTTCATCATCTCTTGCTCCTCTTCAATCAATCGTCACCGCTCTTTCCCAGTTCATCTCCACCGTTCATTTTCCGGGTCATTCTCAAACCCCAACGGCTCAATTCGCCGGTGCCGGGCCGGAATCTCGGGCCCACCTCCGGAGCAGCCCGACCCACCTCCGGATAATCAACCTGTGCGCTTCACTGGTATGAATTCTTTGGTTTTTTTTAGTAGAAAGTTTCAATCTTTGTCAGTTGTTGTTTGTTAATCAAGGATGATTGTGTGGTTTATAATGTTTTATCACCCATACCTTCTTAATTTCCCTTCTTTTCTTGTTGATTATGGTGATTTATTTCCTTAATTGCATGAAATTATGTCATGGGTGTTGTTAGAAGGTCTAAATTTGAGCTCTGGGTTCATTTGGGTGCTTAGATATCTTGCCTCTTGACTAAGATGGGTTTCATTGATTTTGTATAGTTACATGATTGGGATGAAAGAGGGAGAGAGGGAGGGGGGAGGAGGTTGATGCAAATTTATGACTACTAGCATATTAGCATTTAGATAATTGCATTGGGTTTGTGCCTACTAGCATACTAGCTATTGGATAACCGTGTTCGTTTGGGCAATGAACTCATTTTGATTATACTTAAAAATCTGGCAAATCCTGACGTGGTATCTTGTAGCTCGAGTTGGCTTACTTGGATATGTTGAGGGTTTAGTGTTTTCCTATGTATAGGAGATTGGTGATTTCTGATTGTACTTTGTTTGCATTTCTTGAACATCATGAAACCTAAGGGTTTTCATGTTTGCGTTGGTGAAAAAAGATGTCAATGCTCCTTCTTCTTTTTTCTTTTTTTTTTTTGTTTTTTTTTTGTTTTTTTTTTTTTGTTGCTGTTGGTTGTAGATGAATCTACACTAATGGTATTGATACAGACATACAGTGCTGAGGCATAAGTTGGACATATTGCTCGCAAGTTGCAAAGTATTGCAATTTTCTTTGCTTGGGGGATGGGGGGGATGAGGAGAGGCAAGAAGTGTTCATAGTTACATCACGTAGATGCTGAGACCAGAGACCATTGAACAATGAGCATTCTTTATAGCCTCACTTTGATCAATTGAAATGTTACGAGGACCATGATTGACAAGGGTGTAGCCATGTTAAAGCTAAAGTGGATGAAGTGAAGAAATGCATTAATGATGCTTTATGGCCAAACATAGTTGTCTAAGCCTAAAGTGATTGATTGTTAGTTTTAATTGTTAGGCTATGGAACTCAGAAGTATTCAAATTTTAGTTTCTGGCCATTAGGTTAATTAATTTGTACGATGGATTTGCAGCCAGAGATTTAAATAGGAGGATATCCTACCTCAGCAACCACTTTTTTTTTTTTTTTTTAATAATCTCATGAGCATTTTATTGTTCCACTCGGGGGGGGGGNAAAATGGCAAGGAAATATTTGGAACCTTTGCTCTGGAAAATTGTTAAGTGGGAGATCCCATATTGATAAAATGAGAGAATTTTCAAGTGTTTATAATTAGAGGAGTTATTCCACCCATTGTCAATTGGTTTTAGATTGGAACCTCTTCGATGTTATAAACATTTTATGTAATAGGCCCAGTTATTGAAACTTAACATGGTGTCGGAGCAGGCTTCAATCTTCTCTCTATGCAGCGGGACACCTCTGTTTAGCCCATGAGAGAGCCTTGAGGTGTGTATAAATAGAGGAGTTACTCCACCTATTGCCGATTGGTTTTGGTTGGAACCTCCTTGATGTCATAAACAATCTCTATAATGGCCTAGTTGTTGAAACTTAACAATCTCTATAATGGCCTAGTTGTTGAAACTTAACAAATATTGATGGAGTCCAACATATGTTAGTTAAATTGATCATTAATATTTCTTATGGGAAGTTTAGCCTTGGAAAGGGTATACATTGAAAGATTGCCATCATATAACTTTTCACTGACTTATCTTGTGAATTGTGATCTATATCAACATAAAGCATCCTAGCTCTCCTTGGCCCTAGTAGTTGCCTTAAGAGCCTTGTGAGAAGCATTGTGGTAATATTATGGTAAGGTATGGTAGTTGCACGGGGAATCCTATTGAAGAGTTTGCGGTTGCCACTACTTGGATTGGGAATAGGACATTAATAGGGAGCTGTTTAGGATGGCAGTTGTTAGGTTGTATAGTATGGAATACCATCTTAGAAGAATCCCTTGTCCCTTACTTTCAATGTGACTCCTACTTCTGTTTTGTTTTAATTCAAACCACTATCCTAATTGTCCATTATCACTTAATACATTGCTCAACTAAACAGGTTACTCCTAGATACTTTTTACTCATGATTTTTATGAAAGGTCAACTAGGATAATTCAATATAAAATAGAAGGGTAAAATAAAACATCTATTCTATTCGATACATATTGCATTAAAACCATGTTTAGATGCTCCAGAGTTCTAGTTCTGTTATAATGCATGATGAGTGAAATGTGTCTTTGAGCTTGTTTCTGTATATCTTGTCCGATACTTCTTGAGCTAATTTTAATTCTGCATGGGAATGCGTTTCTTTTCTTTCTTTTTTAATTGATAGTAGTGAGTTTGTGTAAGTAGGTCTGCTTTGTATTTTCCTTTTCTTGTGCTGTCTTTGCTCTGTAATAAGCATGAAAAAGGCCATATATTCCTCTTTTTAGTTTCTTATTGCTTCTTTTGAAACAACACATCCATAACATATAAACTTATAAACAGGCATCACAGCAACTTTATCTAGGCTTCGGGACATTGTTCAGATTTTCCTTGCAGTTTTTTTCTGGATGTCTCTGTTTTTCTGGGCTTCTGCTTGGGATGGGAAGAATACTGGCAGAGGAAGCAAAGGAGATCGTTTTAGAAGATGAATGTGTAAGCAAATCCTTATGTACATAGTCATAGCTAGAGCTAGTTGCCTAGTAGTACCAAAATACTCCTGGTTAGCTTTTCCTGTTCATATCTCAAGGCTATCAGCAGTTGACTTGTTGGCTAGTCTAGCAAAGATGTTTTTATACACTTTGTACATGAGAAAGCACATGATATTAATATTCATTGGGATACATTCCTTTATTAGGAGATCAATTTCAACATATATAAGAAAACGTTTCATCTTGCTGTCCAATGATTTCACAAGTCCTTTTGTATTTTGTCGGTTTTCGGCCACAACATTCCCCAATAAAGATACAACATCTGATCCCCAAGCTTTTCAACTGTATCCACAATTCAACATTAGTGCATGTCCTGCTGATCCGATATTGCTATGAAATGCATGGAGACCTCCTCTATTGTCTCTCATAATTTGAGATGAAATTAACTTCTCAAACAACTTTCAATTGAGTTTCAATCAAATCAAATAGTTACAAACATTTATTTGAAGTAGCAAAATTTTTTATTCATCTCCTTTTTTCATCACCTTTTTCTTCAATGACCATGACAAGTAACCGTTATGGCTTACAGTTCATCTTCATGTTCACTTCTTCTTCCCCACCCAAAGAAACCTCCGCACAGAATTTTTTTTTTCCCCCAAGACAGGCCAATAGTCGGCAACTTGGCCAGTGGATCTGTCACTGGTGCGCTGTTGCTTGTTGTATTTGCTTGATATGTTGTATAATTTGCTTTGTGATGGATGGGTGTTTAGGTGTTGGGGGTTGCATTGGTTTGGTTGTGGTTTGTCTCCGGTTCGATACCCTGCTTGTTCAGATATTCCATGTTCCAACGTCACAAAAATTCCTTCTTTCTTTTGGGATCCCACTCAACTGTTCTAGGTTATGTGGATTCATGTTGTTTATCACATTAAAAGTAAGGGTTGCCTTTTTCGAGATGGGACCCGTAATGCCTTATATATTTCATACCTATATAAAAGGCATCAAGTGAGACTGATAGATTTGCAATCATTAATACCATCCCAACATTTAGGTACTCTTCCTCTCCCTCCCTCTCACTCTTATATTATTGGGCAAGACCTCTTGTGAGTTGCTATAGAGCTGTATACTATCTGTTTTACTATAATATCTCATTCATTGCATCTGCTTCGGTTGATGATAAAAATCTTAAGACGGCTTAGTGAGATCATAGCTATATGCTGTTGCTCTGGAACTAAGAGAGACAGATACAGAGGTAGTGTTGGATGCATGTTTGGGAAGGCTTATATCAAGACTATTCTCATTTATTCTTTGCCTCTTATTTTCATTTTTTTTTTTTTTTTGCCCCATGTGGTCTGTGGTCATTCAGTTGTGACCTCACTTTGCTTATTTGCTCTCTACAATGCAATAAAATAGTTGTAGTTATTAAAACAAAGAAAAAAGAAGAAAATGTGAAGGAAAGGAAGTTTTCCTTCCCTTGAAGTGTGAATATGAGGTTGATCTCGACCTGAATATGAAGGGAAGAAGTTCCACTGAAATCCTGTAAATGGCTGAAGAAAAGTGTGCAGATTGAGTTGTAGTTAGTGCAATTTACAGGCTCCTCACTGCAAATGGAACAGGAGGAAACTTTTATAGATGGAGTCACAAAGCTATACACTAGGTCTGAATCTGAACAGTTGAACTACAAAAGTGGTGTAGGGACTGTTGTTTAAGTCTGTGAATCTGGGTTCTAACATGCTTGTGCATGCAAAGTCGCACATTTTAGAAAGTCCGTCCAGTTTCTGCCCAGGTAAGTTGAGACATAACTTGTTACCAATTCAGGATAAAGAATGCCTCTTGACAGATAATCAGCTTGTGGCATTTGCTTATGTGGAGCTGAGTTCTGATGAACTTAATTATGTAATCTATGTATCTGTATCATGTCTGTGTAATTCTTCTCATCTGATGATATCCAGAACTCTGTATTTTTCAGAGACACATATGAGATGTAGCACTTAAATATTGTCAGGAAAAACCTCAATTCTGGTACCAATTATAACCGGAAAGAAAATGTTGGAGAGTAAACTTCTAGTTTGTTTTTTCTTTTGAGAGCTGACTTTTCAATATGCGAAGGGTCATCAGTGAAAAGCCCTGCATTAGTCAAGCTGAATGCGAGAAGTTTACTTGTCTTTGATGGTAGAGCTTATCAGTATTTTGTGTGGTTAGACTCCATTGAAGGAGATGTCTTGAGAAGGAAACTTGGTTACTCCCACATGATAGGAGAGACTTTGGTAGTATTAAGGTGAGTCTTTTGGGGCTTTTGGTGAATTTTTTTCTTCTTTGTTCCTCCTTTCTTTCTCTTTTATGTTTGTAGTATATTGTTATGTGGCTATCATCTGAAGCATCTCACTATCATATGTAATTGTCTTGAAAGATAATTGCCTAAAGCTTAACCAAAAGGGTGATAGT
>BSSO01003757.1:0-15809 GCA_030267885.1 Mesembryanthemum crystallinum
TAAAAGAGGAAAAAACAGTATAAAATAGGTAAGAGATGCTATGAAATGGCAACAAAATAGCTGTTTTGCAAGCTGTAATTGAAAGCTTGCATGGGTAGCTTCCCAAAACAAGCTGTAGCTGTAGCTATTTTTAAAATATAATCTCGCAAAGTATTTGGTTGCTGAGAGTAACACATGGAGCTGAAAGCTGTAAGTTTAAAACTTAAAGCTAAAAGCTAGCTGTTTTTGCCAAAAATAGCCTTAATCCATGGCAAGCACACCCAGATGCTCATAATTTGCAAGACTAACAACTTCCTCTTGTACAAGACCTAGTATACATAAAGTCAAGGTTTTTTTTTTTTTTTTTTTCCCAGCAATTAGTATACTAATATTTATTTTATTTTTTTCCGTCTCTTTTTCGCTTTGCTCTTTAGAAAATTTGTGTTTCCATGCCATGTACCATGTCCAAACAAGATAGGTGTGTATTCAAATACAGAAGGTAAATTCCATTAGACGTAGCTGACCCGTCAAACAAACGAAGCACAATGAAATAGATTGTGTACTCAGGTTTGATTAGACTGTATTTGATCTCTAGATGTGATGTAGTGTGTTGTTATTTATGTTCAATTCTCAAAGCTTTCTATATTAGCTCCACAATTTACAGCCATGTTGAGCTATGCATCTTTATAAAATAAACTTCTTTCTCAGGGCAAAGGTAAATGAGGGAATGTTTAGGCCCTCCATAACCTTTCACCAAATACAAATCCTCTGATGTGCATTCCATACCAATAATAATCCTCAAAGTAAAATCGTTCACTTTCGGTGTTTTGTAGAATGGAGAGGTGAACTCAAACTTCCTGACCTCTGCAGTTCCTCCATATTGTTCCAAATCCAAGAAGACAAACTCAGTTAGCTCCTCATTTACAGTCGTTTTTATCCATACTCTATGTTCACTTGTCACGTTGTAAAGAGTAATATCCAAGGGTATACCAACGGGCAATCCTGGGATGAAACGTAGAGGACTTACAGAATTATAGCTTGGAACAACCAGCTTTGCACCGACATGCCTGATTATTTGAGTGAGTGAGAAATCCCTCGGGACAAATTTATTGCACAGTTTTGTCAACTGAAGAGTGCTGCAAGAGACTTCGTTGTGTGAGAAGCTGCCTGTGGAGGATAATTCTTTGAGTTGATTCACAAATTCAGAACAAGTGATGGATTTTGCATTCGTTAAGACGTCCATGGATGTGATAGTAGAAGACAGTTTCTGCAAGGTTGTGCAACTTATATGATAGCTGGAAAGTGTCAGAGCATAGCTTAACAGCACCAGCTCCAATATATATAGCTCATCTTCTCCGCTCAAGCCAACAAACCTATATCTGAGATCTCGAAGTGCTTTGTCAAGTTTTATTAGTAAAAAGCTGACGTCTCCCATTGGATGGAGCTTTCTGAAAACAACAAAGTGCTCCCATATCTTTGTGAGAAGCTTCACAATACGAATGTATTGAAATGCAAGGGCTACTACACCAGTATATTCAAGCGAGTCAGTCCTTGTGGTCTCCAATGATTCTTTGCAGTACCTGAAAGTGCCAACGAACCAAAGATTTAGCAATAATCAAAAGAATTTACAAGGAAATACAGTGCAATAATTTGGGTAAGCCTATGAGCTTGGGGTAGGTAGTGTAGTGGCCCACCTCCCACTTGTCCCCTGGAAAGACCTGCATTCGTGTCTCATTTCCCTCATATAAAAAAAAAAATTTAAAAATAAAATTAAAAAAGAAAAAGANATCCCATCATAGCGGTAAGTGTTTCGAGTCACTGGACAGGTGACCAGGTACGGGAACCAGAAAATACAGCATAATTTAAAATTAATGCACTTGCTAATAATTGGTACAAAAAACCAAACATGTCAGGTAAATACCCAACGAACATAAGAAAGAGCATCAATAACAAAACAAACCCATCACATTACTTTCCACTACGACGACACACCAAAAGTCTGATTAAATTAGCATTACAAAGCCAGACATGTCAATGAGCCCAAAACCGCACCAAAATCTTCAGAGTTCAAAAATGATAAAAAGCAACTCTAGAATGCAATTTTATTACTTCTTCAAAATTAAGCAAACACTTCCATCAAAAAAATAAATAAATAAATAAGCAAACATAATGTTGCAAAAAATTGCTAAATAGAACCTAAACTGGACCACTAGCAATGGATTCAATTGATAAAGGTTTGGATCCAATTTTCTAGAGCTAGTGGATTTAGGTCGAAGCTGGAACTAAGTCAGAAAGATCATTTCCAAGTTTGGATAGTGAATCTGATCCACTGTCATTTCTGAC
Source organism: Mesembryanthemum crystallinum (assembly GCA_030267885.1). NCBI lineage: Eukaryota > Viridiplantae > Streptophyta > Magnoliopsida > Caryophyllales > Aizoaceae > Mesembryanthemum > Mesembryanthemum crystallinum. Next base: position 2,323 of record BSSO01003757.1, read on the forward strand.
CTAAATACCATAAACGGCAAGGCCATTTGAGTAATTTGACCATTTGGTTAGAGAATCATAAAAAATTCCGCCAAGAGTGTATCTTCTGAATGTCAAAAGGTACATACAGAAATGTGTTAGTTGATAATGTCGCAGTTTATATTCTTTTCCCTTCCTCAAAAAATCCTGTTCTGAAGGATGTGCTGAACAGAAGTGTGTATCAATCAGCCACCATCCTGAAACCCTGAACTATTGACATAATGACATTTTACATGGTTACACTAAACCCATGAAACCATAAGCAAACAAGATGAGCTCAATGGAAAAACATGACTACGATGTATGACAGACAATTTACCACCTTAGTGCGTTAAGTGCTTCACTTGTGCATCCAGATTTTATTAGCTGCCATAAGTTTCTCACTGTTGCAAGGATAACCTTTACATTGTTCAGGACCAGCGCAGGGACTTCCTGCTGGCTTTTCGCAGCTGGAAGAGCTTTTGATCCGGACCTAAATTCAGACTCAACCTCATAACCCTGATCACCTGCTTGTCAAAGAGTAATAACAATGCAACAATAATGTAAGAAGTCAATCATATCTAAAAATGGGCATTATTCATGCAAGAAGGAGACATTGATATACCACAATGAGTTAGGTATGCTAAAAGGGAATCTTTGTCCACCACATCACCAAAAGCAGGAGAGATCCGTCCAAAGAATGCAGCAGCATATGCAAATATTTCTGGTGAAATATGACGGAAATATTTCTCATGTTTCAGGGAAGCTGAAACAGCTAAGACTAGCAACCCAGCTACTTGGGAGCTATTAGAACCAAGTTTCCCATCACTAAAAGAGTTGATCTGAAGAAGGAAACAATGGCCGTCAGAGAAACAATACCATGGCTTTTATGTTGATGCTTATATACAATTGTTGTGCCTTTATCATTTTAGAAATATGTAAAAAGGGGTGAGCAATATGAGAAAAGTGGTTCCAGTAGTAAAGCTCAAGCTTTTAAAAGGAAAGTCACTTGCACATAAAGAAATACAAACCATGTAGATGGAGGCTATAAGACCAGCTTAAAGAATCAGACAGCTGTAGAGCTTCTTGATTCACAGGGCATTCTGTACAAGCATCAATCCAATTTAAAATCTATGGAAATAGTTAAAAATCTTTTGTTTGAGGAGAAACTATTATCTTAAGTGTTAACTGGTTGCCTTGAATTTGGGGTTTGACAGGATATTGGGTGCAAACCTAGTGTAATGTGTTCAATGCACCACGAAATATCCTTTCATAAAGTCTGAGAGCTCTAAATACTTTTGTAATGCTCTTAGCTTTGCATTCTCCAAAATCATAGTGAAACATCTTCTCATCTTCTCAACATAATTCACATCAACAGAACCACATTAAATGTGTTTCTTATTCTCTTGTTTCTTTCATATTTCTCAATTAATTGTTGCTTCGCTTAATAGTTTGTTCATCAAAGATCCAAATTTCATCGAGCCTAACAAAACATCAAGTTTAAGATTTGCCAACCTATTACTTCCTATTTTGGATAAATAGAAATTATATATAACTGAAGTGTCAAAATACTCCATTTATAGATTACCCCAGCATACCACAGTAACCGGTAATAGAATAACTCCTTAAAGCCCCCACAGCTCTAGCCCATAAAGACACTAGATAAGTGTCCCCTATCCCAATTTAGAAGAAAACCCTATTGCAATATCTGAAACTTTGGTAAAGAGGACGAAGCTAACACATAAAATGGCTCCAAGAGAGGCAGCTAATTTACATTAGGGAAGTCCAAGCATAAGTAGCAAGACAACACCAATTTACTGATTAATGGACAAGCATAGCAAGGAATGCATGAAGCAAGCGGGATAACTGATAACTAGGAAGAACAATATCAAACTCCAGCATTAAGTCTATACTGAGTTCTTTAGCTACACAGAAGTTGATAATATAGCAGAACTCTAGTCCCAGAAAAGATAGAGCCTGATTTATGTACAAGTCTATAACAGAAACAACTGGAAATATTCATCAGAAGAAAGAGGAATGAACAAAATTAACCAACAAAGTTATGGCTAAACATCATAAAAAAAACCCCTAAGTTTAGGGTCATTCTCACAATAACCCTTTTACTTTCAAATCTAAGTAACATAAAATGTATCAATGTAACATATCAACCCTTACGTTAGTTTTTCTTTATATTACTCCTCGTACAAAAAGAAAAATACATAAATTCTTCTTTATGCCAATTTTCTAGTTTTATTTATTTTTTAAAGAATTTTTTTGCGGGGAACCCCCTTATATAATACACTTTTTGTTAAAAAACCCCTTATATAATATTTTTTTTTGTGGGGAACCCCCTTATAAGTTAATTTGGCCATGACCAACCCCCCTCGTTCAACTTTTCGGCCAATTTATGGGATTTTTGGACCGATTTGCCTTTGCGAAAATTTTCCAAATGGGTTTTTTCTTCACCATTTGGAAAATTTAGCATATGAATTTCAACAAAAATGCCAAGTATGAATCAAATGAGATCTAAATGGTGAAGAAAAAACCCATTTGAAAAAATTTCGTAAGGGCAAATCGGTTTAAAAATCCCATAAATTGGCCGAAAAATTGAATAAGGGGGGTTGGTCATGCACAAAGTAACTTATAAGGGGGTTCCCCACAAAAAAATTATATAAGGGTGTTTTTTACAAAAAGTGTATTATATAAGGGGGTTCCCCGCAAAAAAATCTATTTTTAAGTGAAAGATTAACACCGATAATCCCAATTATGGCCAAACAACCGGAAATAATCCCAGTTTTCAAAATCAATACCACTATCCCCAATTCATGACCCGTCTAAACATAATGCACCCACCCCACCAGAACTCATTAAAGGTGGCTGTAATGTGTAGTTTCTAAAAGTATCTTTTACCTGTTATAACGTAGATTTGCCCATTTCAATTTAGTATGGGGCATCTTGGGTGCCTTATTAGGCGTACCTAACTAGTTGCCTTCTTGGAACCCAAGGTTTTAGGCAAACGGACGCGTCTTTCCCCCATAACCCCCACGCGTAGAAAAAAAAAATGTCTACTTTTCATGAGGAGGACCCCCATGGGCTAGAGATCTTATACACAGCGAAAGGAAATACTTACTCGACTCCTGACTGCACTCAAAAGTTTCGTCTCCCTCCATCCATCTTTCATCCAATTCAGATCGAGGTTATAGGGAAACTCCAGTCAATAGAAATTTGCGCAAGTATAAAATTCTTTTAAATTTAGTATGGTTGGTATAGGTTAGGTTCTTTCTTTATGAACAATTATATTCTTGTATTCTTCATTACTTCTATATGAAACTCTTTTTCTTATCTAAAATTATTTTTTTTATATTTCAATATGTCAAAACTTTTCAATTGGTCAAATTTGGATTCTATAATTGGTAGTTTGAGCAAACCAATTTTTATTTTTAGTAATTTGCTTTGAAGGATTTATATAAAAATGTGTGAGACTGTTGAAAGTATACAGGTCAGGGAAAAAAAAAAAAAAAAAAAAATAGATCTTACACGTTCATCCTTAAGAGCATACTCCTCCGTTCCCTAACAATTGGCCTAAAGTAAAAATACTCTTATTAACTGGCCATTTTGTGTTTTCCAATGCATAAAATGAACTTCTTATACTACCCTTCATTTGCCTTTAACATGTGGCTCTTCATATAGAGAAGAGGGAAGAGATAATTGGAATTAGTGAGCATGATGAGGTAAATAAGTCTGTTTTACTACTTTCATCATTATCTTAATATTTATGCCAAAAGTAAAATGGCAAATTATTAAAAAACAAAGGAAGTATACCATTAGAGTTCCTTTTTGAGCCTAAGACATGAAGGAATACCTAACTGATTCACAGCTGACACGTTTTCAGTTTTATTCATTGCATATTTGATGCTTTCGTAGAGACTTCAGTGTACCTCGCCCTATTTGAAAAACACTATTGAGGTACCTTTACATTGCTGTTAATTGAAGCTTTAGTTCATAGGGCTGCAACAATCAAGGTTGATTGATTGTTGGGGTTTCGGATTGAACTATGAACAAGGTCAAATTAGTTCTGAAAATATGCATAGAAGATGAATATATAATAACTCCACATATGAATACTTATTAAGACATATTCACAATAATGCTAACCTTATGATAGAAATCTTCAATGACGCTGACTGCGTAATTGCCATGATTCTGACCCATACTGAACAAGGTGTGGAAAATTTCAGCTTCACTCTGGGACAGAACAAAAAGATGTACACATGGAAATGAACAAATATGGATGATGAGCACAATCATGCATCTAAATGAAGAATAAATGTCTCCAAAAGACATCTAAAAAGTAAAAACAAAAGCTGGTTCCCACAAACAGCTTTTTTGCAAAATAACGTCAGACCTAATCCAAACTCAACGCTCTAAAATTGTTTGCATTTGAAAAAAGAAAAAGAATAAAATTACAGGACAATGAATATTATTGAAGTCCCCAATGAGCTCCATGGTCAAGGACGCATTGTAAAAGGGTATAACAAGCAGAAATTAAGGGAGGAAAAAGAAACAACTAACCTGGGGATATATGTCCAAGCTTCCCAGGAGGCTTTGGACAGTTAATTTAGACACCTGCAGGTTTGGCAGCTTCACCAATCCAAGTATATTTAAAGCTTTGAATCTTATTTGGGGATTGTTATCAACAAGAGTACCAAGTAACTGCAATAAGGACAGAAAAGAGAATTCCTTATTTTCCTGCTTTTAGACAATGTAGATCAGCATATAACACATGCAAGCACTGTCCACAACATATGTAATACCAAGATAAAGTCTCCCAACAGGATAGGACTGGGATGCCAGAGAAGGTCACTAAGCAGCAAAGAGCAGAAAGTATGAGAGCTTTAATAAGCATAAACAACATAAATGAAACCAATCTTCACCAGAAGGTAGAGCCAAATACAAAACTCACAATATCAGCAACGATGGGTAGTCAAAGAATTTAAAAGCTTAGGAGAGGCTGCAAGACAGATTGCCATAGTAGAAATTACTTTTAAAAGAATTATTGCAATGTCCAATAATATTGTGCTTTGTGAAACCAAACTTATCATTAAAATCATATTTTGCGGGTATACTAAAGACTGCGTACATGTTGTTCCCAAGATTTGGCCAGCAATGTGAACCACATTGGATGGTCCATGACCCATAATGTGAGAAATCGAGTAATATTACAACGCATATTATATGCAAGTTGGATACTTCCTAAAACATTTCAACCTAAACTGGTGTCAAAGGCATACTCAGATTCACAAAATAGTACCTCTTTTTTTAATTAGGTGTGACAGCCAACAAGAGGGTACTATGGTTCATAAAAGAATGAAGTACCAAAAGTGTTTACTGTAGTAGTGAGGCATACCATGTCAATATGTTCCTCTTGCATCTTTAGACAGCCAGATGTTACCATATGATGCAATGCCTGCAGAGCCTCTAACCTGACAATCATCGAGTCATCATTCAGAACATAGGTCAAGAGATCAACAGCTTCAGCGGCAAATCGGTCAGAGAGGACAGTAAGCATGCACAAGGAAATACACGCAGCCCGTTGCACCTTCAAGTTAACCAAACAAAGGGTCAGAGGTTGTAGCACATGGGAATCACCGTCCAGCTGGAAGACATGTAGTCTTTATGTTCCAAAACCAGTCATAGTTCTAAATTGCACGGCAATTTAGCAAAACCATCCAAGAACGTAGTGGACAATAGTTTTGGGACATATGAAGTATAATCCCCACAAACAACAGCCAAATGCAGAAAACAATTAGCACAATCACTTTAAACAGTAACCAAAGACAGACCCCCCATTGGAATTAATCTGTAAAATATTTTCAAGATACTGAGAAATTTTAATGATGAATATAAATCTGTACAACAACGAAGGACCAGGACTCCTCCTGCACAATAATTTGACAAAAAAATGGCACTCCAGCCATGCAGATTGCAGAATGTCTGTCAAAGGTAATTAGCCAAAGCATGCATCAAAAGAGAAGCAAGGAAAGCAATTCTCTCACAAATGAGTGTACTCAAAACATCTATTTGGGAAAATCATTTCATTCCTCTTCAACCACAACACCTACAAGATGGCCAAACAGGCTTAACTCCACGAGAATTTCCTCTCCTTGTGCCTACCAAACCTAATACACCTAGAGATGCCCTAAAACAGATGCTGGACATAGCCACTGCACCCTCACCTAAGCAAAAAATGAATGCCAAGGATAGGTAGCAACCTGACAATGCAAAACCAAACGACACCCAGTCTTTACCATTGGCAAACTCATCAGACAGATTAGGAGAACGCAGTTTATTTGGTACTCAGAGTTGCAGGCTTGCAGCTTATCATTTTATTCAGTTCATCCAAAACAGCTGCCAATCACAGTCTTCACACTTTCTGATACCTTTGATTTCCATATAATGTTATATACTGGCAAATACCTTGGATTTGGACTTTTGTATGTGTTTGTAGAAGGAAAGAAGTTGAAACACTAGAAGACATGTTTTTTTATCTGACAAAAAAAACGAATAAAATATACCCAAGTATGCTCGCAAAACTCTAAGGTGCTGTTCAGTTACAGAAAAGTTTTCCACTTTTCTTTTCCTAAATTTTCTTGGAAAACATTTTCTAAGAAAAGGGTTTTCTTGAATTAGAAAATGAATGAAAACATGTTCAGTTTATTTATTTACCCAACTTCATTTCTCTCTCCTAACAACTACTCTCCACATTTCACTCTTCTCCCTCACGTTCTCCCTATCATACAAACCCTCCAACCACTGCCATTTTTTCTTTCTCCCCCACCACCACTATTCTCACCTCTCATCTAAAACCCACCATTTTTTCCGGTTAACATTTACACTCTTCCGGCGTCGTTTTAAGATACCCCTTCCTCTTTTCCTCATCCTTCGATCTCCTCTTGACGTTGAAGATTTTTGAGATTTATTAGAGGGGTTTTCACTTTTGCTTGAGTTTATGGTGGATGAGGGGGTTAATTTTATCTAATATAATTAATAAAAGGGATTGAAATGAAGAGTGGAATGAGAGGAAGAGGCTCGCAATTCAGATCTACAAATACCCAAAACTAATTACACTACCAAACCACCAGCCACCACCATGGTGGTCGCCAGCATCCAGCGACTTTAACGGTGGGTTTTGGCTCCCGCCGCCGTCGGCCAGCTTGCCACTGACCACCGCAGGTGGGCGTTTTCCGGCGGGTCAGTTCATGAGGGAGAAGGGAAGGTGGATACAGGTGGTGGGCTTTGGAAAATTTTGGAAAACTGGTTCTCATATTTGTGAAGAAAAGTTGGAAAACACATTTTGATGTTTTCCAATTTCATTTGTAAATTTGGAAAACAAGGAAAAGTGCTTTCTTAGAAAACTTTGGAAAATACTTGCAATTTGAACATGTTTTCTGGAAAACCGAGTTTTCCAGAAAATTTTTCTAGAAAACTGGTTAACTGAACAGGTTCTAAGTCTCCCACTCTTATGGATTTCTTTCGGAAATGAAAAATTCACAAAAGACACCATCATTGATTCAAAAATCAGATATAGAAGCAAAATGAAGAGAGGCGAGATGATAATGATGAGGAATTGAAAAAGGTTGCTCCCCTCACAGGACTCAAAATCTAAAGTGTGTACCGTTCCCGACTTTGAGCCAAACCAATGGGAGAGAAAATGAAGATACCTGTTACATGAACTTCCATGAACTCATGTAGGAAGCATCAGCATCCGCCAAAGCATCGCAATGGTGCCTCTGAAGACCATATCTACTTCCGGAAACTTAGTGCCAGAAAAAATCAGCTTCCAAACACGAAACTGCCACAACCATTTCCCCACTAAGGAAATGTTCTCGGAGTCCAAGCTACCAAAACACAAATCTCCCTCCTCCTCAAACAACAAACCAGGTCCCAACTCACAAGATGATCCCTCTCCTCCTCCCCCATACCAAGAAATCCCGCATGATCTTCTCTACACGCCACACTCACTGTAACAGCAGATAATAAATTGGAGAATGCTAGACAACCAAGACCGGATATGAATAATGTGAACCCCTAAAGAAATAAGCACTCTTTAAGCCTTCTAGAAACACTCTCAACCACCGGATGCGAAAACAAATGCTCCTACAGTTGCCACCCAAGGGCCCTAAAGTAAGTAAGATAAAGGTCTTGAATACCAATCTTGAATAAAAATCACCTAGGATGATAAGATCAACATCTTCTCTTGTGAAGCTAGACTTTTGTAAGTTATTACTAAAATCAAAGATAAGCTCAAAGACATGGAGAAATGTCCAAGTCATCAAAACATACATAACACTGCCATTCGCAAACTAAAGGTAATAGACAGACACAACTTGGAAAATTAACAAACATCAATTCTGATGTTGATGCGTGAGCATCAAGATTGGAAGAGTGTTATCTGTTTTAAGAATCCTTTTAACTTTCCATAATTGTGTTAGATTCTCCTAGTTGAATTTTAGTGTCCTTATTTGATTGCATTTAAACTCTATTTAGCTAAGTAATAGCTGCTTCTCCTAGTTGAAGTGTAGTGTCCTTATTTGATTGTGTTTAGATTATTTGTTGTAGGTTTCTTAGGTCTATAAATACCCTCATTGTAATTAATATGATGCAAATCAGAACGACTTAATTAATGAAAACGAGAGTGATTTCTCAAAATGCTTTATTTATGATGATTATTGCCCTGTTGGTTCAGTGATTGAATTAACCCTAGTTCTTGTTGAGTTGATTGAGTGAATCGATTAATTTGACAAGTTCATATCCTTTATTTTTTATTTTAAATCATATACTTTGTTTTGTTTTTCGTTTTATAAATAACTAAATCAATAAAACCAAAAAAAATTCGTATCTGATGTTAAGTCTAGCCATCAAATTCAAAATGACCAGCATATCCAATAATTTAAATACTACAATGCCATGTCACATAATACAAAATTTCTGCAACCAAACTTTGTTTTTACCTTACTATATTCGTCCTCTAGACCATGAATAAATGCACCAGCAGCATTGGATGCGTGGATTTCATACGGTCTTGCTCTGCATGGAGTAGACGATTGTTTTCCCTTAATAGTTCCCAAGATTTTTTTGGACAAGCTCTGCAACAAAATATTTTCAGATACAAATACAATTTTTCCAAGGGCGGTGAAAGCTTCCACTCTGACTCCGACATTCATATCTCTGACCATAGCACATATCTGTTAGGGGATACCAAGCACAAAATATATCAGTAGAGCTACATACAAGGAGAGAAAAAAAAAAAGAAAAAAAAATATCAATATAGGGGATGGAAATCTAGACATAAGAACAAATGACTAGCACAATGTCAAAGCATCTCAACTTCACACAAAAGATAGTTTTTACGCATACACAGTTGTTGTAATAAGAATACATATTTCCAACGCATAACAAAAGGCGGCATTTGTTGGAATTTCATGTTGTGTTTGGTACGTAAGTGGGAATAGGTTAGATTTTAGCAGCTTAATTACTAAAAAAACCTTCATTATTGATGGAAATTAGTGCATAAAAAGAACAAGATTGTAATTTTAGTTATTAAGTCTATTCCCACCTCAACTATCCGGGGGGAGGGGGGAGCGTATATTCCCACTCCAATTAACAAGCTCCTCTAAGGCAATAAATTGGCGGGATCGGGGACTCTAATTACCAATCCCCCTTTTATTCTCAAGCTCATCATCCAAGCATGGCAATTTGTCTTTTCAGGAATTAAAAACCCTTCCCTAACTCTATTCTTTGCTTTTAACTACAGGGCCCATGAATTAGTCGGGCAAAGCTCGGACACCCATGTTATAAATAAATTAAAAAAAAAACAAACAAACAAAGAAAAAGAAGCAAGGTAAATGCTCTTAGAGACATGGTTGAGACCAAGTATTATTATTTCATCGGTCTTTGTTTTGAGCAATAGGTTAAGCTTAGCATATAAATTATGTATGCATGTCAAGTGACTCGACCAAGGAGCAAATTTTACACAAATCAGTTCATGAGAACTCAGTTTGCCATCTCACACTCAATATTTGGAAATTTTCCTTAAACCGAAATAGTTTGTAGATAAACTGTATATCTTTTTTTCGTTTTTCTCTAAATGTTAGTGTCTTTATTCATTTCTAGAGTGAAGATATAAGAACAGGTTGGCTCACAACCTTGCTGCTTGAGCCAGCTCAGTTAATTTTGTACGGTTACTATTTCTGGATGACTTGCCCCCAAGTGTGACCAAAGATGTAATTATTATGCCACCTCAGATATACAACTTAGATTATCGAAAAAAGCTATCACATAATAAAATAGATAAAGGTTGACTGCTTAATTGGCTTGTGTTAAATGTATCTCACATACTAGACATTTACGGCGAACAAAATGATTCATCTATTGAGGTAGAGACATCTAATCACAGTAAGACTGATGAAAATGAGTACAGATGCCTCACTGGTCAAGTGACTGCTCAACCATCAGAAACTGGCTGCATCATGAGCACCAATTAATCAGACAGTAGGGCAACTTTTGACGGCAGAGACGATGACATTTTCTCCTGTGATAAAGGCGAGACTTTTCATCAGGAGATCTATCATAGTAATGAGAGCAATCAGAAAGCAAAAACGCATGTCAGATTCCTTTTTCTGCACTTTTCAGTTACTGACAAAGAGCTGATAACAGAGGGACCACAGGACATGAAGGCACTTGTATTGAAAGAAGTAAGGTTAGGGTTTCAAGGACAGAGTTAGCAGGTTAAAGGCCTTCACAATGTTCATTTTCAGAAAGAAGTTAAACAGTTTTTTATGATAGTACTTAGAAGTTGGTGCCACATACATGATGTCATGATCCCACTTTCATCAACGAAACCAAGATCTACAATTTTCTTAGTAACGGTGTTTGCTTCATCGATAAAGTATATCGAAATTTAAGGAAAACAATAATGATGGTGGCAATGAAACGATGGCAAGGGAATTATAGCTGATGGTTTGCCAGGACCATACAGATAACAGGAGATAATTCATCGGCAGTTTTTTAATGAAACTAATCCTCTATAAATTGGTCATAACAAATTCAAGCTTAAGATAAATCATGTTCCATTCCAAACAATATTCTAGTAGTTCCTGATGCCAAATATATTACCTTATCAAGAGCAGATTCTGGATCTTAGAAGTAATTGCACGAGGAGAGACTTACAAAAGCAGTGCCAACACACGTTTATTCAATATATAAGATGAAAATTTAAGACGTTATTACAGATAAGGGGGAGGGAATGAAAAAATAAATAAAACTAAATAAAAATAAAGGAAAAAGCAACTTGCTTATGTGGAACACTGGCTGAGAGGTTGACCTAGCTCATGCTCAAGTTCAGTAAAAGGTAAAAATCTAGGAAAAAAAGAATAATCAAGCCAAGCAAATGCCAATATCTCAGATAAAATTTAGAAAAAATTGGCAAAAATAACACCAACTTTCACCGAGCTGCAATTTTCACCACAAACTTTGGTCAGTTGCATTTTTAGCACGAATTTAATTTTTTTGTCAATTAGATGACACAAGTACTACCCGCGGTGAGAAGTTCTGACCAAATGATGACATGACAAAGTTAGTTAGACCGATGCTTATTAATATTTCCGCCGTGATTTCTTTTACCATGTCATCTTTTGGCTGGAGACTTCTCACCACTGGTGGTACGTGTGTCATTTAATTGAGGAAAAAATTAATTTTGTGTTAAAAATACAAAAGTATAGTATAGATGGGGTGAAAATCGCAGCTTAGTGAAAATTGGTGTTATTTCTGCCAATTTTTCCTAAAATTTACTATTCAGGTCACTTACCTGCAGAAACACAGCATCACACCAACCTCTCTTGTCTCCCTCTTGCTTGGATGCAGCAAGCATTCGACCCCATTCACTAACCTGCAATGAATAAATTGAATAACAATTTATTCAACAACCATAAGCCATACTCGAATCAACCTTAAATTCAATCCATAAAAGAGAAGGGGCAAAAAAAGTCTACAACTACCCTAAAAGAGACTGATAGACCAATAAACTATCCTCCTTTCAAGTTTTCTTAACAATAGTGAATATACAAAAACTTGACATCGCTACAATATCCCCACAAGACATGCTGTAATACAAGTTGTTATGTGCAATGCAGAGTTAAGGTAACATTAATCTTATAATCTTAAATTTTTACTCCGTAGATTGAATATTCAAATTTCAAATACTTTAAAGAAGGAAAATAACATTTAATACATCTTATTCATTAATTAAGGCCATAAGCAGTAAAAACAAATTTGAATACTTCATATATTGAATTAACAGTACTAAAAGAGCAGAATGTATATAAACCAAGCATATTTCATAGACAAAAGCACAGAATTTACCGCACGAACAGCGGCTGCCCGAACACAATTGTCCCCATCACTGAGAAGCTCAACGGAACGAAAATAACACCCCTCAACAATCCCGGAATCATCAACCTCAACACCAGACTCACAAACACCCACCAATCCATCCAACGCAGCTTGTCGAACACAAGGATAAGGATCCTTCGTAAACCCTAGCAACACAGTCAGCAACAAATTGGGCCGAATCCCCAACCTCAACGCATTCTTCAGAAACCAAACCCTCACCGACACGCAAGGGCGGAAGCTCAATGAAACCAGCAAGCTATCATCAATTGCGGAATCATGAATGGCGGTGGCGGTGGAGGTTTTGAGGAGGAGAGAGAGCGCGGCGGCGGCGAGGCGGGGAGAGGAGTCAGGGTCGGAGAGGAGAGAGGTGGAGAGGGAGAGGGCGGTGGCGGAGAGAGAGGGAGTGGATTCCGGCCATCGGAGAGAGAGGTCGGCGAGGAGAGAGAAAATGTGGTGGTGGTGGTGGTGGCGGTGGTCGAGGAGAGAGAGAGATTCGGCTAGGGTTTTGAGGATGGAGGTGAGAGTGTTGTCGGAGGTTGAAGGGTTGATAATGAGTGATCGGAGTGATGAGAGGGTTTGGAGAGAGAATGAGTTCCCGGCGGCGAGGCTTGTTTTGAGGTTTTCTTCGGTTTGGCGCCATAGACGTTGCTCCATTTTTTTTTTTTTATTTTTTTTTTTTTTTTGACTTCTGATGGGATGGGACTGTCATAGTGTCATCGACGAACCCTTTATAAATCAGCAATGAGGACAGGGGTAGATCGGATATTTGATAATGGTAAGATCTCCGGAGGGAAAAGGGGGAATAAGGGCCTGTTCTTTTCAACTTATTTTGATAAGTTTCAGTTCAGTTCAGTCGTAATAAGTTTAGTTCAGTTCAATTCAGTCGCAATAAGTTCAGTTCAGTTCAGTCACAGAAAGTTCAGTTCAGTTCAGTCACAATAAGTTAAACTTACTTAAGTTAAGTTAAATCAAGTTAAGTTAAGTTAATGTTATTTTATTATTATTATTATTATTATTATTATTATTATTATTATTATTAT
>BSSO01003758.1:0-15807 GCA_030267885.1 Mesembryanthemum crystallinum
AGAGAGAATATAATAATTAGTTGTGAGAGAGATATAAAATTAGAAGAGAGAGAGTTATTGGAGAGAGGGTGATTGGAGAGAGAAAAAAGAGTTTGTTATTGTATTTTTTAGATAGTGGAGGGGTAATTTAGGGATGATATGGGGGATTATTTGGTTTGGAAAGGTAATGGTGGGACAAAAATATTGGTGGTTTGGAAACGTAATAGTGGGATGGAGGGAGTAGTAAATAAAGATTATGAATGATTGTTTTTTTTTTCTTTTTTTTTTTTGAACAGAGGGAAAGGACCCAAGTATTTTGCATGGTGATTTTCAGAGAGAAGTGAAACTTGTTGAGTGGAGACCGAATAGTGGAAGAACACTTTCTGTGGCATGCAAGTGAGTCAGTATAATTTTTTTTTTTGATGAAATTTTTGTTTAATGATTAGTGCTCAATGCTTATGTTCCGTCTTTTCTAAACCCTGCAACTGGTTTTACTATTTCGTTCAGGGGTGGGATTTGCATCTGGGCTGCTTCATATCCTGGTAATCCAGCATCTGTGAGATCTGGGGCTGCCCCTTTTGTGGGCACTATTTCCAAGGGCTCCGGCATGAGATGGACTTTGGTAGATTTCCTAAAGAGTCAGAATGATGAGCACATTAGTGCGCTTTCTTGGAGTCCTGATGGAAGATATCCTTAATGATTTCTGTTGCCGCTTGCTCATGTATATATAACGACCCCCCACCCCACCCCCCCGCGCGCGCCCCAAAAAATGGGAAAAGAAAAGGGAATGGTGTATGTTGACCCATTGAGCAACATGTGTTTTTATTTCCTTGGTTTTGCCAGGTGATGCAACAACTTTGCTTGATTAACACATGCATGTAAAACCTAATGACTGCATCAGATGAAAACAACAATGTAAGGTTGCAACCATGAGGATAAACTGTGCATTACTCTCTGTTGCCATAAAATTTAGGTTCTTGGCCCCATCTGAATTCTTATCTGATTAAGTTTCTAAAAATCTATCTGTTTTTTTTTCTGCATTCTTCCTCTCTGTATATGTGAATTTCTGTCACTTTTGAGCTCCCAACCTTGAGCATTCTTTCATTTGCACTCCCATTGTCCTCTCCCTGGACAAACTCTTACTTGTGCCAGACAACAGCCTAGGATCTCAAGTGGTATTCGTGAAGCAAAATGAAGTTCCTGCCATTGTTTTTCTGCAGCTAATAAAGAGCAAGTCCATCTTAGGATTTCACTTTTAGAGTGTAGCTGTCCTTACATTTGTTTTATCTTCCTAGTAATATATTTGCTTCTGGTTTGATCAAGTAACTTCTCGTGCGTGTTTTATACTTGTCTTTTTGAGAGGAGGGGAAGAGGTTGGATAATTATAAGCAAACATAAATGATCACCTTGAATAATTAGAATTATGGATCTTTGGGTCATTTGGAACTTTGATGAGACACCTATCATTATGATATGCTAGACCGTCAATGAAACCCTTGGTCACATCTTTCTTTCTTGCTCAATCCTTGTCCCATAAATTGTTTATTCATTAGAGCTTAAGTTTGGGTATGTCCATGGTCTATTTTAAACCATGCTTAAGTGTAATATTTGTTTGGCTAGATAAGGACTAGAAATGCCTTTCGAGATTTTCTTTGTGGTTTTTCTCTTGGAGCCCAAGTTAATAAGTGATTTTACTTGAACTGATATTTAATAGACACCTCCTTTTGGAGCAGCTGGTGCATTTAAGCTCTCTTTGGTCAAATATGTTGGTGCTTCTTACCTCTTAGAATGTAGTTTGACTGATATGGCTAAAGATTCAAACACTTCATTGTTTGATTTCTTTTAATTGGTGCTCTTGTGCTTGTATTCTAGAAATTCTGATATTAATACAATTCTGTTTCATTTAAACTAATGCAAGACTTTCGACCGAGTTTGTTTTAATCTTGAGCATAAAGAAGCATGTTTCATTCTATTTATTTTAATGCAACATTTTGAGTTTTTCTTGACTAATTGCACGTATTTGGCCACTGGATCATATGAGAGTGCGGCGTTTACCATTTGGGATGTTTCTCAAGGTATGGTAATAGTTATTCCCTCATTTATTTTCAAAATAGTCTTGGTGGTCTCCCATTTTGTATCCTCTTTTTTAAATAAGTCATGGCTTTAATTGGATTGAGCTTGGTAACAATTTAGGACGTGATCAGCCAAAATGAATGAAAGAATGTAGAGTAAAGCTGCTTCATTTGTGCTTTATTTGCCAAATATAAAGATAACTTCAGATGATTTCTGTGACAAACTATTCGAGCCTGACATGACCATTAACTTTTCATTCTTGGTTTGTTGGTGGCTTATAATTAAAATGTGCATAACATTATATGACAGACGTTACAGAATGATTGATTCTAAGTTGCATTTAAATCATCTTGTAGCCCTTGACTTCCTAGGGTGGGATGAATTTGTATGTCATCTACAATATGCATGGAGGATAAAGTTTTGAAGGAAGTTATAAGAAAAGAAGAATGAAGAAAGGAAGCTCTTTCTTTTATTAGGCTTAGGATAAAGTTCTTGTTATGGAGCGGAAGTAGTAGGAACACTTCCCTCATGGACCCACCACCTAGCGGAACATCCCAACCAAAAGCCAAACCAAGTATCATCCCATTAGTTAAACTTTTCCCAACGGAGTCTGTTAAGATAGGGAAGCTACATCTGCAATAGCTTGGTTTTAAGTCTTCGTCCTACTCTTTTTGCTTTTTTTTTTTTTTTTTTGCTCCTTTTACAATGGAGATCACCTTACCACAGTATCATCCACATCTTCTTACTGATGCACTAGGAGGCCCTTCCTCTTGATTGTACGTCTGAAAACTAACCATTCTTGGCCCATATCTGGTATATTCTCCTCTGGAATTCCCCCCATGTTCTTTAAAGGCCAGAAATTAGATTTACATTGAAGACAGGTCCATAGCCTCTTCTTTTTTTTCCCTTCCTCTGACTGGTTAAAACCATAATTTTGTCTTGTTTAGGCATGTACTGGATGTCTCTTCTGTATAGAATGCATCGGTTGAAGTCGAAAAGGGTATGCTAGGTTGATAATGTGCATGTGTCCAAGGCCTCATCGCCTCTAGTACTTGAAAGTACATATGATTGCAATATAATGCATAATTTAATTGATTAAAATAGAGGTGGAAAATAAAGGAGGGAAATGAATGATATGTTAAGCTCGTAATTGATTACATGTGTAAGTGTAATTATAAATGCTCAAGTTTAACCATATAATCACCATTACACGACTAGAAGGAATGATGTTTGCAACCAACGTAACAACTACAATTTTTTTGAGTAACCATGAGCATGTGTATACCTATAATGCTCGTTACATTGTAATCATCATTACATTGAAGTAAGCATTACCTTAGTCTCTTAGGTACAAACAACTGTAAGAAACTAGTGAAACGAAAAACTGATACTTCTATCTATGTTTTACTAATCATTTGTTCCTTTCTTGACCTTTCATCAACTTTCTTTCCTCAAGAAAGTCCAAAGAGCTATAGCCGACTTCAAACCTCAGTTATAGAAGCATTTGTATCAGGAGTTCTGTTCCCATCCCCACTCCCCCCAAAATAAACATGAAAATGCACAGCTTTAGTGCAGTGGGTTTATGGCTGAGTAGAAGTTGCTTTCTGAGTTTGCTCTCTGGCTGTCTCTCTCTGTGATATGGTGTCTGTGCGTGTCCTCCAAAACTTGTGAAAGTTTCATTGATTTCATTTTGGCAAATAATGATGACTAGATTTCTTTCTTTTGATCAGGTGTAGGTACTCCTATTAGACGAGGTTTGGGCGGCGTATCGATCCTAAAATGGTCACCTGATGGAGATTACTTTTTTGCGGCTAAGTTGTATGATGTTAAGCTTGTACCACCTTAACTTAAGATGTTCCCTCAGCTATTGAGTAAGATTTTCTCTTTTGCAGTGATGGAACATTTTATTTATGGGAGACAGGAACATGGACGTCAGAGCCATGGTCTTCAAGTAGTGGATTTGTTACAGTAAGTGCATATCAGGATCCTTATTCAAGTACTGCTTTAGTTGAGAAAAAGGAAGGTCCATTAATGATTAGCTGTCGGCTTTGAATAATTTGCTGCCACTTTCTTGCCTTGCTGCTCTGCCTGCAATTAATTTATGTAACTTTCTGGTAATGTAATGAAATTGACATTTTGGTTGTATGGCAGCTTGTATGGTTGCTGAAACAGATTGAATTTAGCTCTTTGTTCTCTGCATGATATTAGATGCCCTCCTCACTTAACCTTTGTCCTTGATATTATCAAAAGTAGTCTCTGTTTTGGCTACAGAGCTTTACTTGTATCATTGCAAGTATTTCTAGTGCCTTTGATGATTAATATGTTGATTTCAGATACATGTTTTTCTACTTCTCATGTACTTAGTATTGCATTTTAAAAATCTAATTGCAAATAGTCCATTGCGGAATCATCGACTTCAATTTCCGGAGTTGTATTGTTTAATGTGGTTGTTTCTCTTGTAATGGCATGCCTTAAGTTTTTGATTGTTTTTATCTATCTGATCATCATCTTGTTGTATTGTGAAGTCTGCATTGAAACGGAAACAAGTTGTGTGCTTGGAATTTTATTGCCTCTTCTGTTATTTCTTTTACAGGGAGCAACGTGGGATCCTGATGGGCGTATGGTATTGCTTGCCTTCTCGAAATCTTCCACACTGGGTTCCATTCATTTTGCATCTAAGCCTCCCTCTCTTGGTTCGTAAATCATCTTATCTGTTAAATTGTTTCTAGTATATTGTCACTTTGTATACGAGCCATATACAATCTTTACCTTCTTTTTGAAATTTTCTTCCAGTTGCACACTTACTCCCAGTTGACTTGCCAGAGATAGCAACTCTAACGGGCAGGTATCAGTATGATTAATCTGTTCATTCTCCCTCAATCATTTTTATATATATTTGAACTGTTTTAATCCTAGTTCATGATGTAGAAAGCCTTACAGGAATACGTCCTTGCTGTTTATCATGAGAATTTTTAAGATGTTCCGAGGTTGCCAAATGACCCAAGACTCAATCCCACAGCATAGTATCGTGTTTTCAACTTGGTCTTATCTTTATAGATGGCCAATTTGGGACTTCCTTAGAACCTATTCAATTTTTATGTTTTAGGACTCATGGTGATCTAGGAAATTATAACGGATCCATACCCACCCTTTGTGGCCCGAAATCCTCCTCCACACCTCATTTATGGTACAACTTTCACGCTTGGTCAAGTATAGATAGTGAGGAGTGTAGATTTATGGGGTAAACTATATGCTTTTCAACACCAAACCCATTTTAATTAAAATAAAAAAACCACGAAATGTAAACTTTGGAGTTGGCCCACTTCAAAACTTTTTCATAATCCTTTTAAATTTGCAGTTTTAGACTTTTAGTGACATGTAAAGTTATAGCAAATCCCAAACTCACCCTTTATGGCTGCAGATTCACATGCATGCCTCATTTACAACATATTTTTCATGTTTGGTAGAAGTGAGGAAAACTTACTCTTGTTAGAGATACTAATGGCTTATGGGTATCTTGGGATCATTAAATGACTCAAGTGTCACTTGGAGCTTAATATCATGTTTTCGACCCGAGGTCCGTTTTGATAGGAAACCTCCCAGTTAGGTACCATACCTCCACAGAGTTGGTTGTAGTTTTGCGCTTTAAGACTTTTGATGATTCAATGGTTCATAGATAATCCCAATCTTAGCCTTTATTTGACCCAAAGCCACCTCTTTTCCAAAATTATGGTACAGTTTTTGTTTTTTAAAATATCAGATAGCGAAGGAAACGGATTAGTGTTTGAAATATTGCCCATTTAGTGGGGTGTACAGTGTACTAGAGGGTCGATTCCTGGACACAATATCAACTTTTAAATCCAGGGCGTTTTGATGAAAAATATTGACTAGTCTTAGGACTTGGCCCATGTTAATGCCTACCTAGAGTCTATTTTCCATTTACAATTTAGGACTTATTATCATCTGATGTGTCATAAATGGACCAGCCTTACCTTTTTTGTATCCCAAATTCATCGCCATGCTTCATTCATGACATATAATCAAATATAAATAGCAAGGAAAGCACATTGGTGTCGGTGGTAATGAGGACTGATGGAGCGTTAGGTCACAAAATGAAAGGGTTGACCCTGTGACAAAATATTAGGTTTTCAACTGTGTGCCCATCTAAGACTTCCCTGGCACGTGTTGTGTTTTGGTTTTTTAGGATTACAAGTGGCCTTAGGATTTACAAGTGATCCATTCACATCCTTTATGGCCCCTAATATAGCCTTTGCAATTTTGATACCTTCCACTTTTGAATTGTAGCACTTTTGATGATCTAGGGGTCATAAGGGACATCATCCTACCTTTGTGATCCCAATATACTGCTAATCCTTAATTACGGGATAATTTTTCACCTTCGTCACAACACTGTATAGCAAGAAAAAGAATTGGTGTTGGAGCTAAAGGGGACCTAGGGAATGTCATGGGATCACCAAATGACTCAAGGGTCAAATCTGTGACAGAACATTAGGCGTGCAACACGTGGCCCATTCTTGATAATAGGTTGTGATTTTATAATCTTTTGGATTTTCTGTGTCCCGCTTAGATCTGCAGGAGGAACAAAGTCGAATGAGGCATATTGATCATATCAATAAGTGAACATTGGCAACATGAAAAGTTAGAAATCAACATATTAATGTGCAAACTAAAGGCGTTTTGACCGTTGCCAGCGAATTTTACACACATAATCGGTAGTTTGCTTAATTAGAAGCTTTTGTAATCTCCTTTGTTTTGATTCCTCGATTCTTCGCATCCTTATTGGAGGAGCTTCTAGCAGCAGGCATGTAATGCACTTTTGCATACTTTAGGCATGCAGGATGCTAGATTTCAATGAAAATATCACTCTCACAATATGATTTACTGCAGTCGGGGAATTGAGAAGATGGCTTGGGATGCTTCAGGAGAACGCTTGGCCTTATCTTTCAAAGATGGGGATGAATTATACCAGGGACTTATTGCGATCTATGATGTTAGGAGGACGCCCCTGATTGCTGCATCTCTAATGTGAGTTTCTGAGCTAGTATTTATTTTGCTCTTGTTGTGTAGTTTTGTCTTTAATATCTTTTCAAGGTACTTGATCAATTCTCAATTTTAGCTCCTGTTGATATTATACCAATTTGGAACAACCTACATGATAAATGATGTCAACTTCTTCTTGTGCATCCAGTGGATTTATCAGAGGACCTGGGGATACTCCTAAGCCAATTACATTTTCTTTCCATGACAAGTTGAAACAGGGACCTCTCCTTTCTGTGGTAAATATTTCATTTCTTCAACCTTCTATTTTGACTAGCTGTAGACAGTTACAAATTTGAGCTCATCAATACTGTGCAGTGTTGGAGCACCGGTTTCTGCTGCACCTACCCTCTTCTATTTCGTTCTCACATTCTCCCTTAGTTGAGGTATGCTCATTTGTTTTTATAAGCATTCTTTTGTGGATTCATCTTTTTTTTTTCTTTTTTTTTTTTTTTTTTGGTTTGTTTGAGCAGAAGCACCTTATGAGCATATAATGGTGACATCCTTTGCTACATTCTATTGATCTAAGTTGAGCTGTTTTTGCATTTGTCGTTTCTGTAATTCGTTCTTCTGACATTAGTAAGTTTGCTAGGCCATAATCTGTCTCTTTTTGTGGCTTTTCGGATGCTATTCTATGGCGTAGTGTAGCGGGACTCTTTTTTTGGGAGGATGTTAAGGTACATTGTAAAATCAACCATGTAGGTACATCGCAAAGTGAAACTCGTCTATTCATTCCCTTTCTTTTTAAATTCTTTTTAACTTGCTCTTTGAACAAGGCTTGCTATAGTGGAAACAAAAAAAAGGTGTTTAACTCTCTTCCCTACGTATGTTTGTAGGCTGCTTCTGGTGGTGTTGGCTTTTGCTTCAGTTCAGCGAGCAGTTTGTGATTTTTACCTAGACACAGTCTTCGCTGCTGCTGCTGTGTGATTATAGTAGAGCTTAATGATCTTCTGCATTGCGTGGGGGTTTGGATTTTACAGTATCATCTGTTAGTGCTGTAATACAATGCAGTGAGGTCTCGCAGTCCCCCCTGCCCCGCCTCTCTCTCCCTTTTTTCCTTTTTTTGGTGCAAAGTGAGGTCTCATAGTTAAAAAGGGCAAATCTAGAAATCAAATCAATGCTACTCCTATGTATATTGGAAATAGCAAAAAGCTTGCTTAACTGTATATTTGGATTTGTGGACATTCATTGAAAGCTTAGAAAATTTTGAGCTCTGGGTTCCTGCACCATATTGCGCTAGATGATTTTCATTACTTTGAGGTCAAGATTTGAATTCCATCTTTGCTTTCGGATATGTCAGATGGAACATAATATGTTGCAAGAGTTGGATTCTGAATTCTGTTTCCGATA
This sequence comes from Mesembryanthemum crystallinum, assembly GCA_030267885.1. Taxonomy (NCBI): domain Eukaryota; kingdom Viridiplantae; phylum Streptophyta; class Magnoliopsida; order Caryophyllales; family Aizoaceae; genus Mesembryanthemum; species Mesembryanthemum crystallinum. Next base: position 8,461 of record BSSO01003758.1, read on the forward strand.
CAGGAGCTAACTGGCTTTACATTTTCATTTTGGTGCTGTATGTCGACATAGTTGCAGAGTTTTTGAGTAAACGCAAAAAAATATACAATATCCACCCTTGCAAGCCAGAAAAAGTAGTGCAGAGATGTCACCTCTTCATGGTGGACCTGTCATTCAGTAGTGATGATGAGTTTTGTGGTTAGATTTGCAGTAAAGTTACGCAAAATGGCAAGTGTCTTTGTTCATATATACTTGTAGTGAACTCTGAGTTTGCTAACTATCTCCCCCACTTGACCATTGCTCGTATTATAAGTGATAGAATGGTGACAAGATATATCATCTTCCTTCGACATCTAACCTTTGCTTGGCACATGAATTTGCACTTGCTGAATTTGTGCATTGTGACAAGGGTATAGCTTCATTTGATTGGATGATGATTAGTAAGAAAAGGAATCCATTTTCCTCCTTTAACTAGGAAGGGACTTAACTAATATTGGCCGTGTTAGTGGGACTCAATATACCAGTATTTAGGGTTTAAATCTACTAGAGGCATTTGGGGTCCTCATTTTTTTTTTTTTTTTTTAATACCATTCATCTCAATTGTTTGGTCACTTACCATCAAGAGTTGAGCCTTTAACGTGAGATGTGTTAGCCCAAGAGTGACAATATCTAATCATGTTAATACATCTATTTTTGTTCATCTTAAAGTAGACCTTATTTAAATATTAAAGGTAGTCCCGAAGTTCATTGGCCTTTGCTCTGATATGATTCTCGAGGTTTTAATAACAAGGAATATCTTTTCTTTTTGTTATTGTTGTGTTTCATGAATATGAGATGACAATCTTGCTATCTGCTAGGTATCAAAAACCAACTTTTTAATTATTAGAATATCAATCAACAAATAAACCAACCACTTCGACAAGTCGAGATTCAACTATGATCCTTATCAATGAGTTCGTTTCAAAAAAGGAAGTACAACTATTGATGAGTCTCCAACCAGTTTCACCGATTTAAGTTTCCACTAGAATCCCAACAATAAATATCATATCTAAAGGTAATGTTTTTATTAACCAAACCACAGTGGGTAGGGCAGGTGTGTTGATAAACCCTCCACGGCAGAGCAATCTACATCAGCAATTAACAACCAAAATCAAAGTTAAGTACTTGCTATGATATCATATTAAATAATATTAAACAAGGGTCCATTAAAATAGTTTGGAAAATTAATGCCTTATCCAATGTTTTTGGTGTCAAAATACCACTGAGTATTCTCTTGGACGATTTTCAGCATAATAATCCCAATAATAATTGGATTCTTTCGTGAAAGCAAAGTCAGATTTATCTCTCTTCTAGCCGTCATTTTCCGGCGCAACACAACACTATGAAGATGTGGGGCCCCCAGTTCAAGGCCTTAGGATCACTTCACTCACTAACCTTCTCTCTCTATATATAACCATCATCATCTCTGTTTTCAACATTTCATCACCAAATTACCCAAGAATTAACAACTACTTTGAAGATTATCATTTCCCAGGTAAACAACAGCAAATTTCTGTATAATGTTTTGGTTATTATGTCACTGTAATGTTGTATTTGTTGGTGGGCAATTAAAATTTTCATTGATTTTTGTGTAAATGATCTTATAGGCCGATATAGGTAACCATGATTCTGGGTTTTATCTGACTTTTTCAATTTTCCAAATTTGTTTGGACTGTATCAGTTAGTTACTGCTTACTCAGTTGGTTAAACACTTGGATTGCATGAATTGCTGTCAACTTTTGTTCTTTCATCATTTCTGATGGGTTGTTGGATTTGTTTGTTGCCACTTGCCAAATTAAGTAACCCAAGTTGCCTGCTTTCTTTTGTTAACTGGGTCTTCTCTTTCTCTTTCAATCTCAAATTTGCATTTTTTTCCCTTTTTTTTTTTGCCCAATTTGGTTGAGTTAACTGTATAATTATTTGGATCCATTTTTAACATACTGTGGAAAGCCCAGAAAATGGGATTATTTGTATTATTTGTGATGATTTTTTTTATGTGATGAGTGATGACCCACTTTGTAGCTAATGCTGTTCTTACCTCTTTTGCCTGAGTTTGGTCACAGGTTTTACATTTCTGATAATTGGCAGAAGATTAATGTGCTGAAGGCAGCAACAATGGGTTCTTTCAAAGCTGCATACTTTCTCCTGCTCAGCTTATTTATTGGAGCATGCACTGTGTGTCATTCTGCTAATGATATAGGAAGAAGATTCAAGCAGAACCAAACAGCAACCCTCTTTGTGGATGCTTCTTCTACCGGTCGGTCGATTCCTGATACATTGTTTGGGATATTCTTTGAGGTCATTCTCTTAAGCAGCTATTATTCTGTTTTCTTAGATCTCGAAATTCGCCTTATCTTTCATAAGTTTCTCTTGCAACAGCTTAGTTGGTGTCTTCTTTCAAATGCTTTTTCGATTGCCCTACCTTTTTGCATCATCACATTCATGGTTCACCATTAGATTTTCATGGTATTTTGTTGTTTATGTGGAATTTGGTTTTTGGATACTATGCTTTGCTTCCATATATATGATGAGTACTGTGGGAAATTTTTTATATGCAGGAAATCAATCATGCAGGCTCTGGTGGACTCTGGGCAGAGCTAGTGAGCAACAGAGGTATCTGTTTTTCCCCCTTTTTCCAAGCCCTTCCAATTTACAAGAGAATTTTTCACACACAAAAAGAAATGTCATTTGGAATGCTGGAGAAGTACTTCCCTTGTTAATATTTGTTCTTATCGTGTGATTTTGGATAGCTGGGTCTGTTTGCTTATATGATTCATATTGTATATGCATACAAATATGCATCAAAAGCTGGAAACTTGGTGCTTTTGGTGAATTACATTTGAAAAATAGAATCACTTATATGGTAATTCAGCATACTTACAATTGCCACTTATAAGGCAGTAGATTACTGTAAAAACAAAATCATGCATATGTTTCTAATTTAGAAAGTTTCTGGTTCTAGGATTTGAAGCTGGAGGTCTTCATACACCATCAAACATCAAGCCTTGGTCGATAATAGGAGATGAGTCATCTATAATTGTATCTACTGATCTTTCATCATGCTTTGAGCGTAACAAAGTGGCTCTTCGAATGGATGTCTTATGTGACAATGGTGGTGCCAACATTTGTCCCAGTGGCGGTGTAGGAATCTATAACCCTGGATTTTGGGGAATGGTATGGATTTTTTTTTTCCCCTTTTATTTTGGGAGGAACAACTGAAAGATATTACCAAAGTTTCAGTATCTAACTTCCAAATTAACATGAGGTGATTAAAGTGCAGAGAAGAAACTGTCAAGCCTAACTTTTTATTGTTGTTATGGAAAATTGCTGGCATCATAAATGGTACACTATAACAGTATAACGAATCCATCGTTAAAATCAATGTATAACTCAAAGTCATCCCCAAGCACTGATCTCCATCAAGGTATAGTACATAATAAAAGGAAAATTATACTAGAAACCAGGGATACTGCAGTTTCTCTGTAGATTTTCTTCACTTATTCTGTAGTATGTTATATGTGTAGTGCCATCTGATTAGGCATCTCAATCAATGACTTAATGGCATGACTTTGTGCTCTACTTCGTTAGTGATCTCTAATTTTGAAAAAGCAAGAGTAATAGTTGGAGCATGATTTTTTTTTTGCAGAATGTCTTCATAACTTTTCTGTTTGTTATGCTTACTTTTCCTAATTTGTTTTTGCAGAACATTGAACAAGGGAAGACCTATAAAGTAGTCTTCTATGTTCGATCATCTGGATCAATCGACATATCTGTGTCATTAACTAGCTCAAGTGGATCAGATGTGCTAGCTATCAGCAATGTGATGTAAGAAATGAACCTTTCAACAAGATTTTAAACTTTTAAACATACTGTAGCTAACTATTCAAATGCATGTTGAGTCATATTACCCTGTTGTTGTTGCAGTGCTGATGCATCTGATGTTTCTAACTGGACAAAGAAGGAGGTTATGTTGGAAGCTAAAAGTTCTAATACAAACTCAAGGCTTCAGTTGACAACAACTAAAAAAGGAGTGGTGTGGCTTGACCAAGTATCAGCTATGCCAACAGATACACACAAGGTAGATATAGCATGCCTAAGAATAAGCTCATTCCTCAACAGCGTCTTTAAAGAACTTTATCTTACACTTCAGCTTTTTGATTTGTTCACAAAGGGACATGGATTCCGCAAGGATCTCATGCAAAAGATTATTGATTTGGAACCACGATTTCTCAGATTCCCTGGTGAGCTTCCAGCCTAATGTATTTGTGGTTTAATGCTTTTGCTTTAAATGTGATAAAAGAATCTTGGCAATATCCTCATTTTTGTTCACAAAATGGTTTTTGGGAAGTCTGGGACGCAATACTTTTCATGATAAAAGGTCATCCTTAATAACCAAAAAAGGAGACTTTTTTCACAATCTTGTCATATCCCCTTTAATTTATCTAATTATTCTGCATTATGCATTGCTTTAGGTGGTTGTTTCGTCGAGGGTGAATGGCTAAGAAACGCTTTTCGCTGGAAAGAGAGCGTGGGACCATGGGAGGAGAGGCCTGGACACTTTGGTGATGTTTGGATGTACTGGACTGACGATGGACTTGGGTATTTTGAATTTCTCCAAGTAGGAACCATGAGCTTTTCTGTACTTGTTGGTCCTGTTGTTTCTCTTCTGTATTGACCATCAATAATAAAGTACTCAGGTAAAACTAAGTATTGTGTTTTTGTAGTTGGCCGAAGACCTTGGTGCAGCTCCAGTATGGGTAATTAACAACGGTATGAAACATTGTATTACTTGGTTGACCCTTTTCTCTACCTTCTAAAACTCTATCTTTACCTGGTCTTGTGATTATTACAGGAATTAGTCATCAAGACGAAGTTGAAACAGCAAATATTTTTCCTTTCGTGCAAGTATGTTGTCTTATCCCACAATGATTAGTTATTAACTAATACTGATATGGATGTTTCCTTCATATAAGAGCTGTTACTCTGACTTTACAATTTCCAACTTCCTTGCTATCTTAGTTTAATATTTTGTTCTCTACTCATTGTTTGCAGTAGTTTCACTCTCAAAATAAACTCTTCTATGAAATGTAGGAAATGCTTGACAGTATCGAGTTTGCTAGAGGTAATCCCTCTTCAAAATGGGGTTCCATTCGAGCTGCAATGGGCCATCCAGAACCTTTTGATCTCAAATATGTTGCTGTTGGTAATGAAGATTGTGGGAAGCAGTACTATCGAGGTGTACATTTGTTTAGTTATCTTGCGGTCTAATAATTGTACTATTACCCTATCTACAATAACGGTCTTATCTATTTCTCCTGTCAATGTTCCACGGGATTACCTAAAAATTTACTCTTAATAGTGTTATGTTAATATGTTGTGCTTATATCTCATATAGACTCTTTTTCCTATCCTTCCTTGCCAGGAAATTACCTAAGATTTTACGATGCCCTGAAAAAAGCCTATCCAGACATCAAAGTTATCTCTAATTGTGATGGCACAGGCGCTCCGTTGGATCATCCAGCTGATATATATGATTATCATGTACATTTCTCAATAGCTTTCTCATGTATGTCCAAATGTTAGATATTCCCTTGATATGTACTACTGAACTGACGAGTGCCATATTTTGTCTCTATTTTCGTGCCAGATATATACATCTGCAAGTGATATGTTTTCTAAGACTCATAAATTTGATAGTACACGTCGTAATGGGCCAAAGGTACACTGATTTGATATGCGGCTTGTAAAATGGCTTGTCTTGTATATAAATAAGTGCTTTCTCAGTTCTTACCCTTTCTGTTGCTTTTGTTAAACAGGTTTTTGTGAGTGAATATGCTGTGACTGGAAAAGATGCTGGTACAGGAAGTCTTCTTGCTGCATTGGCTGAAGCTGCATTCCTTATTGGAGTTGAGAAGAATAGGTATGTTTGCATTCTGTTAAAAACCTGTACATGAACTACAGTTTTCTTTCTACTACAAAACTGTTTAAACTGCTACATATCTGCTGATGTAGTATAAAAACTGTTTAATTTCTGAGGGATTCAACATGTAACCTCTAAATGATTTGGATCATATACTCCCTCAGTTCTCTAATAGCTAGCCATTTTACTTTTGATAATGATTAGAATTGGTGACGTAGACTCATCTGCCCCTAATTAAAGTTCACTAGTTTTAATAATATCCCCTCTTTCTTCTATTTGTGAAGAACAATAATATAAATGAAGGGTATTGTTGAAAGTTCTAACATTTTTTGCATTAGAAAACACAAAATGGCCAAATAAAAGAGAATACTTTTACTTTGCAAAATGGCTTGTTATTAGAGAATATTCAATTTATTTTCCCGTGGTCCTTGACCAAGTGCAATTGTATCTTTAATGCAGTGATATTGTTGAGATGGCGAGCTACGCTCCACTTTTTGTGAATACCAATGACAGGAGGTATGTATTTCTTCGTCTTTTTGAATGCTTCCCCATTTCATCTAGAAGTAGCTTGGTGTGTTACATCTTTTCTAGTAACAATGAAATCTCTTAGGTATTAAGAATACATTTCCCCACCCAATTCTACACTTCGAATTGGGTACTTGGTCTTATTTGATGACGGATTTAATGAGTGTGAAAACCTTATTTTAAAGGTGGAACCCCGATGCAATTGTTTACAACTCCTCCCATGTATATGGTACTCCTAGCTACTGGATGCAACAATTTTTCACCAAGTCCAGCGGGGCAACTCTTCTTAAGACTATGCTTCAAGCCAACTCCTCAGCTTCACTTGTTGCCTCTGCAATCAATTGGAAGGATGCAACGGACAACAAGAATTACGTAACTATTAAGGTTTGGCCCTAAATATCTTTTTAGCATTGTTGGCACTAAAGTACCATTGGTTTCGTTTGGGTTTTGTCATGTAATTGAGAGGGCATGTGACGCTGTGCTAAATGTGCCCTCTTCTCCATGACAGTCCTTTGAGAAGCTGTGTGGAGAAATTCTTTGTGCTTATTTCTCTCATGTAAGCTTAGTAACCAAATTAATGTTCCTGCTAAAAAGAAACTGCATAATAGTGGATGCCAGAAATTACTATCACTTTCTTTGAAGAAACATATTCAAGGTATATAGGGTTCCACATTACAATTCTAGTCGAAAGTCCTCATTCCAGTTGCCACTGGCAGAGAAGTTTCGACTAATCAAATTTTAATCTGTCTTGGAGACACAAACAAGTATACTTCATTTATCTACTATGGAATCATTAAGGTAATTACAGTATAGGGGATTGACTATGCATTTTCAGCCTATATAGCACACTAAAGACAAACACTGATCACCAGTATACTTGTTTA
>BSSO01003759.1:0-15804 GCA_030267885.1 Mesembryanthemum crystallinum
AATCGGAAAACGGGGTTTTCTAAAACCCTAAGCGGAACCTCTAAACGTCCCTTCGGTAATGTCCCTTCGGTTATGTCCCTTTCGTTAATTGGAGGCTCCCTTAGGCGTGCTTTCATAAAAAACGCCAATTTGATCTTTTGAAATTTTATAAGTTTTTACTAAAACTTATTGGCGACTTCTTTTCAAAAACCAAATGAACTTGTCACGTGGGGGACCATACTCCCTACGGCTCATGGTCTCTACAAGTCCCATTTGTGATGATCTTCATTTTGAAAAGTCTGCTTCTTGTTAGCAGTCTTTTGAGCACCACTAGCCATAAGAAGATTGCATGCTTAGGTACATTGTATCTCCCTCAAATTATAGGAGAGAATTCCAACTTTTTGATTATCTCCCAACAGTTTATCATGTAGGGACTGATCTGCATAAGCTCTTCATACTTCTCCTTCAAATTGATACCAACTGCAATTGTTAGTGTTGGTATAGGTGGTTATGTCTTGTTGCTTGAGGTAGATGCCATTGACCCACTTCACCCAGAGGCCATCTTTTTTTACAGTAATTGCCCAGATATTCTTATGTAGAGCTGCAGCATTCCATAGCTTACTATTTTTCATATTTAATCCACCATATTTCTTGGGTAGGCAGAGTGTTTCCCAAGAGACAAGAGGAATTTTCCTTGCTTCACAATTCTACCCCCATAGGAAATTTCTGCATAAGGATTCAAACTCATGTATGACTGATTGGGGGACCTGAAAAATAAGGGACCAGTAAGCTTGTACAGCATACAGAACAGCATTTACTAGCTGAGCTCTACCAGCTAGTGTAAGGTGTCTTGTGGACCAGCACACAATTCTCTTAGCTATCTTCTCAACAATGAAATGGCAATCAAGTTTACTCCATTTTGAGGGGGAGAGAGGTACTCCCAAATACTTCATGGGGAAATGACCTTGCTGACAGCGGCTTGTTTCAGCAATGTTTGTTTTGTGTTCTCATCCACACCAACTACATACATATGAGATTTGTTGAGGTTTGCCTGAAGGCCTGATGCATTTGAGAAGATTGTAAATGCTTGCATCATCACACTGATAGACTGGGTATTTGCTTTGCAGAAAATCATGAGATCATCTGCGAAGCATAAGTTTGTCAACCTAATCTATTTGCATTTTGGGTGGAAGCCAAAGCCTCTTTGCTTGATGTTGAGTTTCAAGCTTCTTGTAGGGTATTCCATGCACAATACAAATATTAGGGGGGAAATAGGGTCCCCTTGCCTAAGACCCTTTGCTCCTTTGAAATCCTCGTGACGCCTTCCATTAATACTCAGTGTGAAGCTAGTTGTTGTGAGGCATTTCATGACCTAGTTGATGAACTTAGGGGGAAACTTGAGTGCAGTTAATAGTTCTTTAACAAAGCTCCAGTCCACAGTGTCGTAGGCTTTTTTGCAGGTCAACCTTCATGATGCATCTAGGGGATGTAGCCTACTTATTATACAATCTGGTAATATCTTGAATAATCATAATATTATGCCCTATGTATCTACCAGGTATGAAAGCACCTTGATTGTCAGTAAAAATACAAGGTAAAATATCATTAAATCTATTATATAACAGTTTTGAGATGATTTTATAAGTGATATTACAACAACCTATAGGGCGATACTCACTTGGCTTAGTAGAGTTGTCTACCTTTGGCACCAGAGTGATTGCTGTTGTGTTGAGGTTGTTAAGCATTCTATCACTTGTGAAGAACTCTCTTACTGCATCAGTCAAATCATCCCCAGTAATCTGCCATGTGGTTTTGAAGAACATACTCCCAAAGCCATCAGGGCCTGGGCTTTTATTGTTTCGTATGGACTAGAGTGCTTTTTTCACCTCTTCCTTTGAGAAAGGTTTGATGAGGCCAAGCTGCTGGTCTATTGTTAGCTTGTTTCCTTGTTCTATAACATCCCTCTTGACCCTTTCTGATCTTTTGTTGCTGGTCCCTAGCATCCCTTTATAGAACTTCAAGAACTCATTGATAACTCTTGGGTATTCAGTGATCTAGTTGCCTTCATTGTCTTGCACTGTGATGATTCTATTGTGTTGCCTTCTCTGTTTCAGCACTGCATGATAGTAGGTTGTGTTTGAGTCCCTGTAGTTCAGCCAGTCAATCTTGGATTTTTGTTTAAGGAAGCTCTCAAGAGCATGTGAAAGTTCCATATATTTCTTAAGGGCTTGTTTCTCCTCCCCCTGCAGCTGTATGTTGCCTCTGTCATTGTGTAATGCAGATTGAAGCTGCTGTAATTTTTCCTTTGCAATTTGAGTTGATTGCTGAATGTCACCATAAATCCCCTTATTTAGTTGCTGCAGTGGTTTTTGAAGTGCTTGGAGCTTTCTGCTGAGCTGAACCATCTTGAAACCCCCAACTTTTTCCCCCCACTTTGTCTTTACTATCTCAAGGTAGTTATCAGACTTGGTCCACATGTTGAAAAGCTTGAATGGTCTCTTTCCTAAGGTAGGAAAGGTGAGGAAGTGAATGACAGCTGGTGTGTGATCTGAAGTTTTCTCTGGCAAGAAATTGGCATAGGAGTTATCAAAGGCATCTAGCCCTTCTTCATTGATGAATACCCAATCTAGCTTTGAGAAGATGTGGTGCCCCTCATCATGCTTGTTGGACCAAGTGTGGTGTGTTCCTTGTTTCTTCATCTCCTGCAAGTTGTAGAGTCTAACACATGTGGTGAAATGTGTTGTTTCATTGAAGGTAACTGGTGCTCCCCCCAATCTATCATCTTGCTGCATGATGTTGTTGAAGTCCCCTCCCAGCACCCATGGTATATCAATAGAGGGAGCTTGTGATTCTAAGAAAGTCCACATTTCCCTTCTTCGTTGTATAGTATTATAACCATATATAACTGTACAATAGAATTTTTTTCGAGAAGCAAAATGATGTACCTCAGTGTGTATGTGTTGTGCTGCTGTATGAAGAACATTAACTTGAAAAATATTTTTGGCCCATACAAGCCAAATTCTTCCCTTTGGATCTTTATCCATGTTAGTAGCACTTCCCCATCCAGAAAACAGTTTGTTGTAGCAAAGCTGATGATTTTTTTCTTTGATTTTTGTCTCCAATAGCCCCAAGAGGCCTATTTTATTCCTTATATAGAACGTGGAGATATCCTTCTGTTTAGAGGGCCCATTTAGCCCTCTAACATTCCAAAATGAAATGTTATCCATTCCCCTCATTGAGAGGAGTTTGCAGGGGTTGATTTGTTGCCCTGCTCAACTATAGTTAGGATTTTCTCTGCATTTGCCTCAAGTAGTGAAAAGGGGTTGTGCAGTGCTTGCTGTACTACTGGGGCTTGTTGAGGTTTTGTTGTTTGTTTGGATACAGTCCATTCATTCCTACTCTCACTATGTTGCTAGCCAGGGGTAGCTGTTGTTGTATTAGAAGAGGCCTGGATCACCATTCGTGGGGTTTGCACTACAGCTGCTGATGCTTTCACTGGGAGTGTGCCAGTTGCAGCTTGCTTTGGAACCAATTTTTTTGGGTGCTTGTTCTTACATTCAGCTTCAAGGTGACCCATACCTTCACTGAACTTGCATTTGACTGGTTTCCATTCAAAAATGCACTTTTTGTTCCATCACTTGATCTTTCTCATTTGCAAATATTATGTACTCAAGGAGTTTGTCAGTTATATCTACATCAATCAAAAGCCGTGCATAACTGACATTCATTTTTTTCTTGAGTAGCCTTATCGGCCATGATAGGGTTCCCAAGCAGACTAGCAAGTTTACTCAATGAGTTTGGACCCCAATATTTTAATTCTAGGCCATATAATCTTACCCGGATTGGGACTGAGGTAACATCGTGGCTTGATGATTCAACATCTTCCCACCATGGCCTTACAATAACAGGTTTGCAATCAAAATGAAAAATCTCAAATTGCAAGACTTCATCTGTACTCTCAATGGATAGGAATCTCACAACTACTAGCCCATTTTTCAGTCTGACTATTTTATCAATACCATGGTTTTCCCATATCTTCTTAATAAAACTACTGAACACTGTCATAGGGGGGTGAGCGCCAAGTACATAGCATACAAGGGCAGTAGACTAGTAATTAATCTCCGATTGAACATCATCCAAATCAATCTTACCAATGTAATCACTCCCTTTCTTAATAGGTGCAACAAATTCCAGTTTATGGCCAGCATTAAGCAATTTCGAAATATCAAAGAATTCCCAAGTGTTAATATGAGTTTTACCTTGATTCGCCATTTCTCTTTCAGTGCGCTCAACCTCATCTGCCTAAGATTCACGGGGTTGAATCAATCCATTCTGAGGTGGTGTAGTTGCTAATTTTAGCAGTTTGTCCTCTAGATTCCGACTAACTACACTGGTGTGGACTGAAGTAGCTCCCGATGATGAAGACTCTCCATTCGCTTTTTGCAGGTTCGATTGCTGTGTTTCAGACTCCTTCCTCGGCCCACTTGGATTCAGTTGCTATTTCTCATCATTTCTAGGTTGGGAATGTTGTTTATTAGGTTTTGATTTGGATTTCGATTGGCGTTTTGGCTGCTTCGTCGATGACCACCCTTTCTTCCCCATGGGGACTAGAGAGAAAGTCCCCTCACCAAGCAAGCAGTCCAATCATATGGAGTTCAAATTTTACATTACACAACTCGCCCTAATTTGCTGGATTCCGGTTTACGCCAATTTTGACTGGTTCACAACGGTTTTGAACAATGTTCATGGGTTGAGTTAGACCGGCCTATACATATTTGGCGTTGGACGGCTTAATCAATATTAATTGATTATAATATAAGAAAAAATAAAGGAAAAACTTTTATTGAGGTATGGCCAAAATACACATAGGTATACTGAGGTTTTGGAAAATACTTTGAGGTATACTAAATTAGAAAAAAATACAATGAGGTACAGTCCGACCAGCATCCGGTCACCAGATGGTGACGTGGCACAAGTTATAACTAGCAATAGTGATTCTATACCAAAAATTGCCCTTAGTATACATCAATTCGAGGAAATTTTCTTGCATTAGAGAGAGTGATTGTATGATATTTAAAGTTTTGCATTTTCGTTGTTATGTCGTAGATATCACGTGTGTCAATTGGATGGACTTTTCCGACGTTTTTGTGAGGACAATTTCATAACTTCATAAATCCGGTGACCAGATATATGGTTTGCACTCAATTACATATCTTAATATACCTTAAAGTATTTTTCAAAACCTTGGTATAGCTATGTGTATTTTGGCCATACCTCAATATATCTCAATGAAAATTTTCCAAAAAAAAAAAGGGAAATTCTACATGGTGCCACTGTGGTCTGGAAAATTCTACATGGTGGAATTTTTTTTTTTCGATTCTACGTGGTGCCACTGTACTCCTGACAAAGTATGTCCTGTGACCAAAAGTAGTAAAAAGTTAATTTTTCAGTCATATTTGTGAAATGACCATATTGCCCTTAATGAAACGCGTGTGTTTGTGAATGAAACGCAATTGATTCTTACCCTTAACAATCATACATGATCAGCGCTAATTATTTCCCTCCTAATGATTACCTCTCTCTCTCTCTCTCTCTCTCTCAGCACCCCATTAACTTCCTAATCAGTACCTCTCTCACAACCCCATTAACTTCCCTAATCAAAGAAAAACCCCTAGTCTCTCACTCTCTCCTGCATCCTCTATCTCGTTCACTCTCTGTTTCTCTCGTTCTCTCCCCCTCACCATCTTCTGGGTTCAATCTTGTTGTTCGGTTAAAATTGTGGAAGGGTCTGCTAATTTCGATCAAAATTGAAGGTTATTGCTGCGTTTTCAGTCAATTCCATTGAAGATTTGAAGCTTGTTAGCTAGGTTGTACTTCATCTACAATGTTGGTTGAAAATTTTTAAGTTCAAAATGAAACTCTTCCTTGAAGAAGATGAACGTGGTCCTTCCATTTTGAAACTCGGAAATTTGCAGTTTTGAGGTGTGAGAAAATGTTAGAGGATGAAGGAAATGGTGGACATGGTGGAGAGGAGGGAGGAAGCTCGTGGTTTTATAAAGGGGGGGACGAAATTAGGTAGGTTAAATGGATAAAAGGGTGGCTAGATAAAAATTGGACGGAAAACTTAACGTTTTACTACTTTTGGGTCATGGGACACAATTTGTCAGGAGTACAGTGGCACCACGTAGAATCGAAAAAAAAAAAATTCCACCACGTAAAATTTTCCAAACCACAGTGGCACCATGTAGAATTTCCCCAAAAAAAAAAAGTATTCTGCAAAATAAAGGATGGGGTAACTTAGTGTATAGTATGAGTTACTAAGTGTCTCACTATTACTAGAGACAGAATGAGGGGCAATTGTCTTCGAGCGTTGTCCCACAACAAATGTCAGTATAAGAAATTTCTAAATAAGAATCATGAAATAACAATGTGGTGATGACAAATGCATTGCATTTAAATAACGCCGCCTGGCCTGTGATGGGCTTCAAGTAATTTTATAATTTAAGAGGCGTAAATAGTTGTATAGACCAACCTAAATTGCCTAATTGAGTTTAAAATTTAGGGATAATTTCACTGAGGTATACTGAGGTTTAACGAAAATACACTAAGGTGTACCGAGGTTTCACAAAATAGGTATATTGTTTTGGATAGTTAAATGCAATTCATGAGTTTTTGTGATCGGATTGACTAAAACATACATTGAATTGGAAGGGGCAACGGTCGTGAGAAACTAACACGTTTGAAATTGAGTTTCTTCAACTTTACGTCCATAAAAGAAAGACATGTAAAAGGGTATAAACCAATAATCAAGGTTATTGGGAACATCTAAAGGTTCCATTTGCCTATGTTTGATGGACAATTATTGGTTTTGAACGTTACCAATGCATAATTTACTAAATCCGATAACATAAATCATGAGTTGCAGTCAACTTTTCAAACTCGTATACCTCAACGTATTTCTCGAAACGTCGGTATACCTTTGTGTATTTTCGCTAAACCTCGGTATACCTCACTGAAATTTTCCCTAAAATTTACATTACACAACTTAGGTCGGTTCTTCAATTTTCGGCTTCTACCGATTTTTACGGGTTTATATTTGACAAGTGTAAACTGTGAAATGAAATATTTGATGATGAACATAAATTCGGAACTAAAAAGATGATCACATAATCTAAAAGGCAATTATCGTGTTTTTGGGATTAGTAACCATTTATTTATTAATTATAAATCACTAAAAGTGTCTCACTATTACATAGAATGGTGTCCCACATTGAACATCAATATAAGGAATCTCCAAATGAAATCATTAAGTAACAATGTGGATGCGAACAATCTCTTACGTTAAGATTTCCCCTATCCAATAATGGGTTGCAAGTAATCTTTTGAATATAAGTAACCTAAAAGGTTGTATAAGTCAGCCTAAAATGCTTAATGGAGTTAAAAATTTGCGTTACATAAATTGGCTCAAAAAGGTTCAATTATCATGTTTTTTGTGATTAGTACGTAATCATTTAGTTGCAACAATTAAGTCACTAATATTTATTGCATAAAAGTCATTTATCAGCAGTAGTTAATGGTATTCATGGCTTTTTTTTTTTTATTCACTAGATATAGCTCCATGTCAGCAAACTTTCCGGAAGTGACACGTGACACCAAGGAGGGGGAAGCGTTTGTGTTTAATATTATTATTACTAGAACCAGTTGGAACCGGTTCCTAATATTTAGAACCAAAACCGGAACCGATCTGACTCGCCGGTTGCGCATCCGGTTCCGAGTACCCCAAACTATCTCTTATATCAAACACAGCAGTAATAGACCTGTATTCAAGTCCATTTCGAATATAATGTAGAGTGAAAACATCAGACTTAAAGTCAAATTTGCCATCGATTTTGTGCTTACAGCCATTTCATAACGGAACTCCAATAGACCTAGCTTTAATAAGAAGCTCCCATGGAAGCTATCTGCTTTCGTGGTTTGGAAATGCCTCAATGAGCTCGTCTTCCCACTTCAAATGGTTGAATAATATACCTTCACGTAGCTGAGTTGGTATGGATCGGCTCTGGCACACACAGCCCACGACTGGTAGTTGAGTGTTCTTGCAATAGCTGTGAAAGAACGTGAATCTGCAAGTATATAACAATAAACATCAATTAAGCAGTACAAAAACAAATCAACCAACAAACAACGCAAATAGAATGTAGAAAAATATACATTGACAAAGTTAAAAATTATGCTAAGCGGGGTCAAAGAGCATGCATGCTGTTAGTATAACACAAAATAACATAATGTAATGTAATATAATTATAATGCAATAAATTCAATATTAAGTGGCTTTAATTTATCCCTTTGTTCAAAAGAAGTATATAGCAGCTACTTACCGATTAGTAAAAGACGAAGTGACAGGGAACAAAAAAGCAAATATACTGCCATTATCAGCTACTTACCGATTAATAGAAGACGAAGTGAAAGGGAACGAAGAAGCAAATATACAACCGCTATTTATAATTAGAAATGGAGAGATGAGTGAGCTAGCTAGGGTTGTGATGAGTGAGCTAGGTAATGAAAATGAAAATGAAAAAGTCAAAGAGAGATGAGTGTGCATGATGTGGGTTGAGGTAACTGAGGTTTGAGAGGAAAATACTAAAGACAGATTTTAGTAGAAAGAATAAGACATTCACATTCAGGAGCTCAGTGAATAAAGGGTGTGATTTTTCAATATTTCTATTCTTATCACTTTCTGCACCTGCATGCAGTGGTGAGTGCTAAAACGATAAAATCATGCTGATAGTACAATACTACAAAATACTCCTAATATGTAGTCTGTTATCACTATTATCACGCATAATTGAGTGATCTGGCAAATGTATTACATTGTTCGAATCGATTTCGGTTTATTTGTGTCTTTTCAAGTTGGGTTATATTTGGTTCTTTAAATATTTGATTTAGTAATTGGTCGGATTGGACTAATTTGGTCCCGCTATTATTTTGGTTGGTTTTCAAATTCTTGTATGAAGGTTTCTTAAATCAATATAACAGTAAAAAAATTTGTATCGGATCAAATCGGTTTGGCTCAGTTTCATTTCAGATTTGGATTAGTTAATTCGGTTCGGTAATTGGGTCCGGATGAATTTTACCAAGTCTATTCGTAAGCTTTGTTTTTTTTAGACATAGATTTTTCTAATTTCCACACAAATGACCTGGAAAATATCAATTACTCAACGTAATAGGAGAAAATAAAGAAACAAAGAGGGAAACTTCATTTTTCACCCCCTAATATTAGTGAATATTGAATAATTATGGAGTAACTTTTCACATAGTCATTCTTATCTTTGTCAAAAGAAAACAAACAATATATCTATACATATATTAAAGGTGGAGTCATGAGAGGCTTCGGTTTGCCAAATACTTACACCACATTGGTTCTCGCTTAAAACCACTCCCAAAATTCAAATTTGACTTTCAAAAATTGAAATAAGGGGAGATTAATTCTAGAAATTACTCCATGAAGATTTAAAAATAATTGTAAAGATTTCTAAAAGTTTCAATTAAGTATAGACAAATACACTTGCCAAACTTAAACTATATTTACATTACACTTACAAATAAAAATGGAAAAAATAAAAGATTACATCTAACAAATAGACTAAAGAATAGTTGGGGAAAAGATTTAGTAAGCTATGAGTGTAACATGCCCAGGGAAAAAAAAATCCAGCTAACATGTCATCACATGCTCCAATAAAACCAAAAGATTACAATAGATGAAAAATCAATAAGTAGAAAACCAAAAGCTAATGTCGAATCCCATTTAATTGTTGTCAAAGCTTCCATTCAAAGTAATCTGGCCAAATGAAAGCGATTCTTTCGTAACAATGGGATTTTATATTTGAAACATGATGTAGAGTAATATACTAATATTTTGATTGTCCCTATTTAATTGAGAAAAATAATTATCACAATATTTTGGGAACTATCTTTTTTAGTTGAAACATGACACATCTCCCACCCTATTCTCTTGAGGTTGTGAAGTTACATGCTTTAATTAATCAAGCATGTGGGATAAATTATATTTGAGCCTATATTTCAAGTAAAATGGGTAGATTATTATTATTATTATTATTATTATTATTATTATTATTATTATTATTATTATTATTATTATTATTATTATTATTATTATTATTATTTCATTTACGGATTAACGAAGTCATTTCAAACATATAAATTTGTTTTATCATTATATTTGGCTATACTTATGTAGTTCCTATCTTAATTTTCTTCCATAATAAATTGAAGAAAATACTCTTCTTCTTTTTTCTTTTTTCTTTTTTGGGTGTTGACAAGTAAGAATTTCTTCTTTCTTGAGCATGACTAAAGGGCATCTCTCAGTGCATGACTTCGGATATTTCACGAATAAATTCTTCTAGGTACTCCTTAGAAGCTTTTTTCATAATATTTTTTTTCTATCCGTCTTTTATCTTGATGTCACGTGCAATCGCACGGGCAAAAACTAATTAATAACAAAAAAACAAAGGTATCCTCAAACAACTCATCAATAGAGGTGCCAATCGGTTTGTTTAGATAAACTAGTTTGTACCCCGTGCGATGCACGGATTAAAATTGCGATAAGTTGATTGTTAAAGTATCATTATCGCATCTGTCTTTTTCTTACTTTTTTATGAGTTCATTTTGTATAACATTTTTTTTCCATGAAATTTTATGTGTTTATTCACTTTAATGTGAAATTTTGCATCACATAACGCATGCATTGAAAATGAAATTTCACTCATGTTTATAATCTTATCTAATTAGGCGTGAGTGGAACCAAAAAAGCATGCCTATTGAAAGTGGATTTTTTGCCTATTAGAATTGGTTAATTTTGTATTAGGATTGGTAATCTACTTTGCTATTTGGTTAACTTATAAACTTAGATGTCCTTTTTTAGGAAAAAAAAAAAAGTTGGGTGAGCTATTTTATATTAGAACTACAATTGCTTACCAAGTGAAATTTTATAGGTATTCGTATATTTTACTTTGAACGTTCTTTGATATAACATTATTAAAAGTTGAATCAAAATGAGTTAAATGAAGATATTTAATGTCATATCATAAATAGTTCAGCTAAAAATAGTACATATGAATGTTGGAGTAGTTGGTAAAGAGTTAGTATAAAAACCTAGAGGTTTGAAGTTCAAATTTTCTTAGCTACGATTTTTGTTCTTTTTAAAATTAAGAAGATTAATATGGTGCTTACGGCAATGCATGTGACACATCAACGTAAATGTGGCAGTACTAAGTGTTGACATGGCATGCTGACGTGTCGAACTCTGGTTGAATCATTGTGTTTGAAAATAATTATTACTAGTATATTCTCCCGTATGATGCACATTGCATTTTAAAATAATTACTAGTATATTCTCCCGTATGATGCACGGGTTGAACTGTGTTTGATAATCTCTTATGTTTTTTTTTTTTAATATTTATAACATCATGATTTATTTCCCATGATATATTAATATGTCTAATGGCGGGTGGAGGGGGTTTAAGTGGATGCCTAGGCACCACTTGGATTGTCTCCCATTTTTTTTACATGGTTTAGTTTAGAAAAAATAATAATAAAAAAAGAACTATTTATAGTAATATATCTCAAATTTTATAAACCAAAACCCGCTTGAAGATATTTGTTAATCCGTCACTATATAAGTCGTACCTTTAATTTATAGGGTTCGTCATTTTATGAGGATATAATTTCATGTTATTTAGGTAGCTAAGGATATAATGTCATCTGATATCAATAATTAACTAATATAGTTATCTTCAATTGATAAAACAAATAGAATTAGGTGATGAAGAAAATAAAGATCAATTATTTAAATAAAAAAATAAATAAAATAAGTATTCTTTTCATTATTTGAAACTTGTGTTATCATCATGTTCAAATCGCCTCAAATATAACTTTGTTGACATAATTTCTTTTTTGAGAATTTAGTCATTAAATTAAAGGCTTATTAGTAACCACTCGAACTTCATATAACTTCCTTCATCACTAACTTATCTCTTACAAAATTCACGATACATTTGAAGGTAGATGTAGATATTTAGATGGAATAATATTTATTACAATGGCTATTAAAGAGCTCATTTTTAAAATTTATTTCTCTTTTTTCTTTTTGGCTTAGACTAAGTTATATGACATATTTATCCTCTAATTGTCAACCAATGATAGTGTAATATGTGGCACTGTACAATTCATATTCTCCCTTTAAATATAATGTAAGATTCTCCCATGCGATGCATGGGTTATTACTAATTTAGTACCTGGGGGAATTTGTCATTATCAAAATGGGGGAATTTGTTGAGCTATAGAGTTTTGAAGATAGAGAGAGAAAAATCTAGAGAGAGGGGTTCTCTCCCTTCTCTCTAGAACTTAGCCCAATTTTCCTCTTTCAAACCCTAATTTCCCCAAGGCTCAGCGCCGCCCTTTAGCCAATTCTATCCTTCCTTAGCAATTCATTTAGCCTCCTTCCCCGATTTCATCCTATTCTTAGCCATTAACACTACTCGTTCTTCGCCTTTGCGCCACTAATGAATGAAAAGAAGTGGATCTGGAAGGGCTCCTTTCAAAGTTAAGCTCGTGTTTCCATGAGATCCAGCTTTTGTAGACAGTGGCGAGTGATATTCGTTTTGATTTGAGTCGGTTATCCAGCGACTAATTCAGCATATCCGGCGACTTATTCATTAAATCCGGCGACTTATTCTGCAAATTTGGCGTCGAATCGGAGATCCCAGCTTCGACTTCTTGTGGGTCCAGTTACCCCGTCGTTTTCTGTCGCCTTTTGAGTAGGAGGCGAGAGAAAATTTTGCTGGCGTCTTTGACAGTCTCTCCAGGTCTTCCTCAGCCACCCTTTTCAACTGTTCCCTTCTTGTTTTCTTTGCTTGCCGTTTCTTGGCCCGTGTCACCGATGGGGCTTGATTTCTTCAGAGCTGGGTTTACTGTTCAAGGCCGTCATCTTTGCTCTTTGCCTTTTGCTTACCTCTTCTGCTTCTTTCATCTTTTTTCACTTCCAAGCACTGGCCTAAGGCCTATGCTGCTGCTGCCAAGTTCTCGGCTGTTGTCGCTGGTGGAGGACGTGCTGATGAGTGTGGTGGAGGAGGTGGGTTTTGGCGTTTTAATTGGCTTTCCCAGATTCGTCGGTCACTTGTTGGGTTGTTAGGTCTCTTTCTGTTGCGGGCTTCCCGGTTCGGTGGCAGTGGTGCCGTTTGATGGGAGCGGTTTGGGTGGCTGTCGAATGTAGTAGTGGTGAGACCTTTTAGATCACTGGTTGGTGGAGCTAGAATATCAGTTGATGTTTTAGTATTTTTTGCAGATCAGTTCTCTTGTTTAGCTTTAGTCTCTTTTAGTGTTTGTTTTCCTTGGTTGTTCCTCACCATCCTGTTGGTGATGAACACTTAGAATTGCTTTCTTAGTTTAGAAAGTAATTCTGGTTATCTTGCCTTTTCAAAAAAAAAAAATAATAAAGTTTGATGATGACAACAATTGAAGTTTATCTAACTAATGAAATTTTGAGTTGTTTCTTTGTTACAAGGATTTATGATATAGAAGAAACAAGCTCAAGGACGGCGTGAAGATGGCACTAGGATTGATGATCTGTTTTAGTCTTCATGTAAGAGTAATTTTCACTTATGCCATGATGATATATGGAAACAGTCATAATAACAGTCATAGTAACAGCGGTTTAATAAGTTGCGATGTTCGATTATTTGATTTGTTTTAAAATAGAATAAACTGATTATAGACTTTGAGGGTTTTGTGGCTATAAATCTCTCAAAGGACGAGATTCCTTTTTGACTAGTTCTTGGGGAACAAGTTAGAGTAACAAACATAATATCCTGTGATTGAGGCAAAAGATTTATCATTTCCAAAATTATAGGGAGAGAATCATGAGTTGTTCCCACTATTTTAGGAGGTGATTTTCTACCCTAGAGATTTTCTCAACCATTTGACTCTATATATTGAACGTCCTTCGCAAGAGTTTACTTATGCTTTGAGTGAAAGAAAATCAGAGAGAAAATTAGAGTTTGAGCGCATAACATTTAATATCTCTTTGATTAGTTAATTGGCTTTTACTCACTGCGTCTAGGCTGTTTCTTTGATTGTTTCATCTTACGCACTTGTGTAGCTTCTCATAGGATCTTCTGTAATTTCTATTTTAGTTTGAGAAGAGTTGTGTTAGAGAGTTGTTTCTTGAGTTTGAGAGGGAGTTATTGTTGAGTGTTTCAGTCTACTTGAATTTGAGTGAACTCAAGTAGAGTAAGTCTTGTGTTAAGACATTGATTTGAGTTAGTGGAGTTGTTAAATCCCAGAGGTGGGTCGTGGTTTGTCTTCTTGGTTGAGCAAGAAGTTTTCCACGTAAAAATCTGTCTCTTGATTTATTTTCTGCATTGCAAATTTATTACGTTACTTGACTTGGTAAGAAACAATATAGGGAACAAGCAGGTTGTTACCCAAAATTGTTGTGAATTAAAATTGTCTAAGTAACTCGTAATTTGCAATTAAATCTAAAAGGGGATTAGAACTCTCAAGAGTTATTTCACCTCTCTTAAGTCCGTGCCTAGTACAACAAGTGGTATCAGAGCAGGTTCTCTTGTCTTACAGATTAACCTCTGAAGAGTAGATCTGCAGGTATGGACTCAACACTAAGATTGAAGGAGGGATATTCAACCCTAAGACCACCACTCTTTTGTGGAAAGCTTTTCACCACATGGAAAAGCATGATGGAGGTTTTCATTAAGGCAACAAATTATCAAATCTGGAGAATCATTGAGCATGGTGATTATGAGATCACAAAGGTAAATGAAGATGGTAAGACTGTTCCTAAAGATATTTCTGAATATACTGCCGAGGATTTTAAGTTAATGGAATTGAATGCTAGTGCTGTAAGAATACTTCATTGCGGTCTTGGACCCGTGGAACATAGTCAAGTTTCAGGGTTCAAGAGTGCAAAGAAAATATGGGATTTCCTTCACATCTGTAATGAAGGAACAAGTCAAGTAAAGAAATCTAAAATAGATCTTTTAATCCGACAGTATGAATTATTTTCTATAAAACCTAAGGAAAGAATTCAGGACATGATTATTCGTTTTTCTAACATTGTAAATGAGCTAAACTCCCTTGGCAGAGAAATTTCAACGGAAGAACAGGTTAGGAAAGTCTTACGCACCTTACCCATTGAAGATTAGATGCCTAAGGTAACAGCCCTGCAAGAAACAAAAGATTTCAAGAACTTCTCTATGGAGGAACTCACTGGATCTCTCCTGACATATGAGATGCAACTTCAGAGTCAAGGAAGAGATATGTCTGAAAGAAAGGAACGTAGCATAGCTCTCAAAGCTGATAAGGATGAAACGTCAGACAAAGAAGATGAAGAAGATGATGAAGCGTTTACCTTATTTGTGGACAAGTTTCGAAAATTTTATCGAAAGACCAAATTTGAAAACAAGAAGGTAAGTCAAGGTAAGCCTGATTCATCTAACTTTAAGAGTGAGAATTTGTGTTACAAGTGCAGGAAGCCTGGACACTTCGCTAAGGATTGTCCATCATGGAATGTTGATAATCGGGTCAAGGAACAGGCGAAGGAACAACAAAAGGCTAAGGAGAGGAGTTACCTAACCGAAATGAAAGCTATGGTGGCAGCCTTTGGCGACACTGAATATGATGAAGAAGGTACCGAGAACACAGTAGGAACACTCCTATCTCTCATGGCTCATACTGATTCAGATGAGGAAAATGATGAATCTGAGGTAAAGTTTGAGTATTTAAGATCACAAA